>ONZH01012288.1:0-68716 GCA_900303285.1 Rhinella marina
TGTATTTTCATGACTATGAAAATTGTAGATTCACACTGAAGGCATCAAAACTATGAATTAACACATGTGGAATTATATACTTAACAAAAAAGTGTGAAACAACTGTAAATATGTCTTATATTCTAGGTTCTTCAAAGTAGCCACCTTTTGCTTTGATTACTGCTTTGCACACTCTTGGCATTCTCTTGTTGAGCTTCAAGAGGTAGTCACCTGAAATGGTTTTCACTTTATAGGTGTGCCCTGTCAGGTTTAATAAGTGGGATTTCTTGCCTTATAAATGGGGTTGGGACCATGAGTTATGTTGGGCAGAAGTCAGGTGGATACACAGCTGATAGTCCTACTGAATAGACTGTTAGAATTAGTATTATGGCAAGAAAAAAGCAGCTAAGTAAAGAAAAACGAGTGGCCATCATTACTTTAAGAAATGAAGGTCAGTCAGTCCGAAAAATTGGGAAACTTTGAAAGTGTCCCCAAGTGCAGTCGCAAAAACCATCAAGTACTACAAAGAAACAGTGTCTAGTCAGAGGAGACCTAGCAGCCACATCATCCATTTCTTACAATGTCACTGTATATAATGTCATTGTATAATACTGATGAGAGTGTCCTGACAATAAAATCTTTTAGTCCTTCTCCTGGATGGGCCCCTACTGAGTTGGTGCCCAAAAGCAGCCGCTTCTCCTGGTTCCCCTATAGCTACGTCCCTGATCAGCTCCCCTCCCTCCCTTTTCAATTCCCTATGAACTGTCGAACTGTTGGATGAAATCTGATGTTATTAATTGAGGATGATATGAATATTCATGGTTTTAATTTATTCAGATTAATTTATTATAGTAGTTCATATAGTTATCAATAATAAACATCACAACTAGAGATGAGCGAGCACTAAAATGCTCGGGTGCTCGTTATTCGAGTCAAACTTTTCCCGATGCTCGGGTGCTCGTTTCGAGTAACGAACCCCATTGAAGTCAATGGGAGACTCGAGCATTTTTTGCAGGGGACCAAGGCTCTGCCTAGGGAAGGCTGGGTGAAAACCTGGAAACCTCAGAAAATGATGGAAACACCACGGAAATGGACAGGAAACAGCAGGGGGAGCATGTATGGATGCCTCTGAGGCTGCCTAATCCCACCATTACCCCAAATTCTCAGGCAACAGCCTGGTGGTTACCCTCATGGCAATTGTGCTCACCCAGACCAAGAAAGGCGAGGCACATGCCCATCACATGTTAGGGAAGCACCCAACTAGGTGCAACAAAGGTCCATCACTGCCTGCAGGTGACACCACTGCTCATGCTGGCACTGCAGCTGACATCAAGTTTAGTATCTGTTCTTATCAGTTGCTGTGGCTGTTGGTGGTAAAGTGGTGAGCAAAACTGCTTCCCAAACAGTTAACCCGGGTTCGATTCCCGTCTATCGCAGGAGGCAATTAAAAGAAGAACCAAAAAAAAATCAGTACAATATCTAATACGTCCCCTACCCGGGTAAATTGTTTGGAGAGAGGGCCTGTAGGTGGGCGGAAGGAGGTTTCGCTGGAAGAGCCAGAGGAGTGCCCCCTGGGCTAGCGTGTGTGGTGGTGACAACAGCCAGAATGGATTTGGAAAAACTGTAGCATCAACGGGTACGGTATCGATTCTTCTCAGTTTAATACCGTATTCGTCCCCTATCTTGGGACCCTATATTTCATGGATTTTTCGACCACGGAAAATGGAAAAAGAGCTTGCTCTGGCCAGGGGAGTGTCTTTCCAACTGCAGCTAAGGGGACGTGTCCCCTGGGCTAGCGTGTGTGGTGGTGACAACAGCCAGAATGGATTTGGAAAAACTGTAGCATCAACGGGTACGGTATCAATTCTTCTCAGTTTAATACCGTATTCGTCCCCTATCTTGGGACCCTATATTTCATGGATTTTTCGACCACGGAAAATGGAAAAAGAGCTTGCTCTGGCCAGGGGAGTGTCTTTCCAACTGCAGCTAAGGGGACGTGTCCATGCGCTGCCTATCACAGGTCAGGAGGCAATTAAAAGAAGAACAAAAAAAACATCAGTACAATATCTAAGACGTCCCCTATCCGGGTAAATTGTTTGGAGAGAGGGCCTGTAGGTGGGGGGAAGAAGGTTTCGCTGGAAGAGCCAGAGGAGTGCCCCCTGGGCTAGCGTGTGTGGTGGTGATAACAGCCGGATGTAGTTAGAATGACGACGCAGGACCCCAACTTAAAAATTTATCATCAACCGGTACAGTCGTAAATTATGAGATTGATCAAGTGTGGTATGTCTTCTATGTATACTACTCAGTTTAATACCGTATATGGCAGCTATCCGGAAAAATAGTTTGGAGAGAGAGAAAGATAGGACAAAGACGTAAATTGTTTGGAGAGAGGGCCTGTAGGTGGGGTGGCAGGCTGGGGGGAAGGAGGTTTCGCTGGAAGAGCCAGAGGAGTGCCCCCTGGGCTAGCGTGTGTGGTGGTGACAACAGCCGGATGTAGTTAGAATGACGACGCACGACCCCAACTTAACAATTTAGCATCAACCGGTACAATTGTCAATTATGAGATCGATCAAGTGTGGCATGACTTTTTAGATGGAGATTGCATGTGGTCACGTACTCCCTGGAACCCCATAGTCACCCCTTCTCTGATGTGCTACCCCAGAACATTCTCTGCCCCAATTCGCAAGACCTTTTGCAGTCTCCGTGTGCTGACAGTGGGGATTTACCAGTGTTGTCTGAGGAGGTGGTGGACAATGGCGAGACAGAGGTGTCGGGGGGTGAGGTAGTTGTATGGGAAGCAAGTTACAGTGGGGACTCCTTGGGGGGACTTTATCATGATGGGACAGATTCAACTTGGGTGGATCAGGCACAGGAACAGATGAATTTTTGGGGGGGTTTATTTAACTTTTATTTAGCAAAAATAACCACAGAGATATTTATTCGTTATCTTCTCTGCGCAGTCTGGATTAGGGGTTCGTCACTTTGATGGCGAGCTGTGCCGCTCTCTCCACAATGGTCTGTAGGGGGGGGGACTTTCTCATGATGGGACAGATTCAACTTGGGTGGATCAGGCACAGGAACAGATCAATTTGTTTTTTTTTTTTTTTGTGTTTATTTAACTTTTATTTAGCTCAAATAACCACAGAGATATTTATTCACTATCTTTGCTGCGCAGTCTGGCGTTGAGGTTCGTCACTTTGATGGCGAGCTGTGCCGCTCTCTCTCTACAATGGTCTTTAGGTTCTTAGATGGAGACGTTGTGGGCGATTTCTGCACAGAAGGACTTGTTGCTCATCAACAGAACCTCGAGCTCCGTGACATTGTGGACCAGGAATTTGCGGAACCCTGTGGGCAGCATGTGTTTGGTCTTCTAGTTGCTACCGTATCCAATGATGTTCCGTATGGCATCCGTGTTTCCGTTTTTTTTGCGGATCCATTGTAACAATGCCTATCCTTGTCAGCAAAACGGACAAGAATAGGACATGTTCTATCTTTTTTGCGGAACGGAAATACGGACATACGGAAACGGAATGCACTCGGAGTACCTTCCATTTTTTTTGCGGACCCATTGAAATGAATGGTTCCGCATACGGTCTGCAAAAAAAACGGAACGGACACGGAAACAAAATACGGTCGTGTGAATGAAGCCTAATGAATTTACTGTAATAACCATAATAAAATTATTATTCCAATATATTCCTATTCACTTAACATATGAAAATGTCCTGTGTGCTGACCAAGCACACGTATATATTGTAACATGGTTGGTTACTAGAGATGAGCGAGCACTAAAATGCTCGGGTGCTCGTTATTCGAGACAAACTTTTCCCGATGCTTGGGTGCTCGTTTCGAGTAACGAACCCCATTGAAGTTTCAACCTGGAAACATCAGAAAATGATGGAAACACCACGGAAATGGACAGGAAACAGCAGGGGCAGCATGCATGGATGCCTCTGAGGCTGCCTAATCCCACCATTACCCCAAATTCTCAGGCAACAGCCTGGTGGTTACCCTCATGGCAATTGTGCTCACCCAGACCAAGAAAGGTGAGGCACATGCCCATCACATGTTAGGGAAGCACCCAACTAGGTGCAAAGAAAAATAGTTTAGAGAGAGGGCCTGTAAGTGGACCTCCGGAAAAATTGTTTGGAGAGAAGGCCTGTAGGTGGACCTCCGGAAAAATTGTTTAGAGAGAGGGCCTGTAGGTGGACCTCCGGAAAAATTGTGGTAAAAGAGTGCCAGATGGACCTCTAAAAAATTGCGTTTTTTGGGTTAGCGTTAGACAAAGACGACAAGGAGGAGGAGGAGTAGGAGGAGTAGAGAAGAGGAATCGGATACATAAGTAATGTTAATCTTTAGCTGCTTTCCCCCGGAGGAGATTTGAATTCCGGTGAAATCCAGGCATTGTTCATTTTAAAAAGCGTCAGCCTGTCAGCGCTGTCAGTTGACAGGCGTGTACGCTTATCGGTGATGACGCCACCAGCTGCACTGAATACCCGCTCTGACAGCACGCTAGCGGCAGGGCAGGCCAGCACCTCCAAGGCGTACAGCGCCAGTTCAGGCCACGTGTCCAGCTTTGAAACCCAGTAGTTGTATGGAGCAGAGTGATCGGTCCGGATGTTGGTATGGTCAGCTAGGTACTCCCTCACCATCTTTCTGTAAAGCTCACCCCTACTCTGCCAAGACTGGGGATAGGTGACAGTGTCTTGCTGGGGTGACATAAAACTGGCAAAGGCCTTGGAGAGCGTTCCCCTGCCAGTGCTGGACAAGCTGCCTGCTCGTCTCCTCTCCCCCGCTACTTGGCCCACAGAACCACGCCCTCTGCCACTAGCGGCGTCAGATGGGAAGGATTGTTTCAGCTTGTGCACCAGGGCCTGTTGATATTGATTCACTCTCATACTCCTTTCCTCTACAGGAATGAGAGTGGAAAGGATCTGCTTGTACCGTGGGTCCAGGAGAGTGAACACCCAGTAATCGGTGTTTGAAAAAATGCTTCTAACGCAAGGGTCCCAACACGCAAGAATTCCCTCTCCTCACTGGCCTGACTCTCCATTTCCTCCTCCTCCTCCAAGTCCTCCTCTTCAGCCCATAAACGCTCAAGAGTTAAGAAGGACTGAGTACTGGTACCCTCTTCTGTCTCGCCGACATTCTCCTCCTCTTCCTCATCCCCCTCCTCCGATACGCGCTGAGAAACAGACCGGAGGGTCCTCTGGCTATCAAGTGACGTATCTTCCTCCACCGTCTCTTGTGACAAGCGCAAAGCATCCGACTTCATGCTGAGCAGTGAGTTTTTCAACAGGCAAAGCAGCGGGATGGTGAGGCTGATAATGGCGGCATCGCCGCTGACCAGCTGTGTTGAGTCCTCAAAGTTGGCAGATATCAGACATCCACGTCCACTCCTCATTGTAGACTTGAGGAATCTGAGTGACCTGACTACCAGTTCTGGTGGAAGTTGACATCTGGCAGTCTACAATCGCTCTGCGCTGCTGGTAAACTCTGGATGTTTAATGTCGAATTCCATCTTGTGGGCATGTCACACAACAGTCGGTGAGCGGGCAGTTGTAGGCGGCGCTACGCTGCCCTGAGAGTGGCAGCATCTGTGGTCGACTTGCGGAAATGCTCACAGATGCGGCGCACCTTGGTGAGCAAATCAGACAGATTGGGGTATGTCTTGAGGAAACACTGAACTATGAGATTGAACATGTGGGCCAGGCATGGCACATGTGTCAGCCTGCCGAGTTGCAGAGCCGCCACCAGGTTACGCCCGTTGTCACACACAACCATGCCTGGCTTGAGGTTCAGCGGTGCCAGCCACAGATCGGTCTGCGCCGTGATGCCCTGTAACAGCTCTTGGGCGGTGTGCCTTTTGTCACCTAAGCTCAGCAGTTTGAGCACTGCCTGCTGGCGCTTACCCACGCCACTGCTGCTGCGCCTAGAGCTACCGACTGAAGGCGCCGTGCCCACGGATGGTAATTCGGAGGAGGAGGAGGAGGGGTCGGAGGAGGAGGAGGCATAGTACGTCTGAGAGACCGTGACCGAGGTAGGCCCTGCAATCCTCGGTGTGGGCAGTACATGAGCAGCCCCAGGGTCAGTCTCGGTCCCAGCCTCCACCAAGTTAACCCAATGTGCCGTCAGTGATATATAGTGTCCCTGCCCGGCAGCACTTGTCAACGTGTCCGTGGTTAGGTGGACCTTCTCAGAAACAGCGTTGGTCAGGGCACGGATGATGTTCTGTGACACGTGCTGGTGTAGGGCTGGGACGGCACATCGGGAAAAATAGTGGCGGCTGGGGACCGAATACTGAGGGGCAGCCACTGCCATGAGATTGCGAAAGGCCTCGGTCTCTACCAGCCTATAGGGCAGCATCTCCAGGCTAAGCAATTTGGAGATGTGGACTTTGAAGGCTTGGGCATGTGGGTGGTTGGAACTGTATTTCCTCTTGCGCTCCAGTGTCTGCTGTAAAGACAGCTGAACGCTGCGCTGGGACACATTGGTGGATGCTGTGGAGGATCGTGGAGGCGAAGGTGTGGTTTTCCGGCGGGAGGCGCTTGTGCCGGGGTCCTGGGCAGGGGGTTGACTAGCAGAGGCAGCGAGTGACACAGGGGAAGGAGCAGTGGTGTGACCCGCAGGAGGTGGTGAACGGCCTTGGTTCCATTGAGTGGGGTGTTTAGCACTCATATGCCTGCGCATGCTGGTGGTGGTTAGGCTAGTAGTGGTGGCACCCCTGCTGATCCTGGTGTGGCACAGGTTGCACACCACAGTCCGTCGGTCATCCTCACTTTCTTTAAAGAACCTCCAGACTTGCGAACATCTAGGCCTCGCCACGGGAGCTTCACTACGTGAAACAGTTGCTGCTGATGCACCAGCTCTGGCCCTGCTTCTCCCTCTGGCCACACCACTACCTCTTCCAACCTGTTCTGGTGCAGCACTCGCCTCCGCCTCAGAGGCACTGTCTTCACTCGGCATATCAACCCAGCTTGGGTCAGTCACCTCATCATCCTCCGATTCCTCAGTCTGCTCCCCCCTCGGAATTCCTCCCCTTACAACAACTTCACCACTGTCTGACAACCGTGTCTCCTCATCGTCCGACACCTCTTTACAAACTTCTTCCACTAACTCAACATTGTCATCATCATCATCATCACCCACAGACTGCGACAGTTGGAACACTTGGGCATCGGGAAAGAGGTCAGCAGCAACCTGAGAAGTGGTTTGTGATTCTGGGAAGGGTCCAGAAAACAGTTCCTCAGAGTATGCCGGATCGCATTCCAAATTTTCCTGGGAGGGGGCAGACTGGGGGGAAGGAGGTTGAGGTGGAGGAGCCAGAGGAGTGCTCCCTTGGGTAACGTGGGTGGACTGCGTGGAAGACTAACTGGTGGACAAATTACTTGAAGCATTGTCCGCAATCCACGACATCAGCTGTTCGCACTGTTGTGGTTTCAACAGTCCTCTACCACGTGTCCCTGTAAGTTGAGACATGAAGCTAGGGAGTGTAGCTCTGCGGCGTTCCCCTGCTCCCTCATCAGCAGGTACTGTCTCACCCTGCCCAGGACCACGGCCTCTGCCCCCTGCAGTAATTGAATGCCCACGCCCTCATCCTCGACCCTTAGCCCTGGGGTTCTACATTTTCTGTATATAAGTGTATTATATGTACAAAAAAAAATGGGCCTGCTGTACTGAAACCCACAAACTTATTCAATCTGAACAAGAAAATATATAGGTGGATAAGTTAGAGCAAAATTACGTATGTTATTACGTACTGTGCAGTATGGAGCAATTACACGGAAACTATTAGATTAGGCAGACTTGGTCGGCTTAAGTGCAACCCAGACAAATGTCGCACAGAGATTTTTGTAATGTAGCTGTATCAGTGACAGCAAAAGACCTTTTTTAATTACAGTACGTGACGTACAGAATGTGTCACCTGGACAGAAAATACGGATTGTGCTTTGTGGTGACTGGACAGATGAACTGTGACACACAGAATGGTTCCACACAGCTGTATGAAATGGATTTGTATCACTGAGATAAAACAGTAAAAAAAAGTGTTATATATGGCGATAGCTGCACTACTAGTGCCAGCCAGCCCAGCCAGGAGACAAAAAAAATGTCTTGTAGCCCTTAGAAGGGCTGTTGGGTTCTTTTGAGATCACTCCTGCCTAACAGAGAACTAAATCCAGGCCCTAACACTCTCCCTAAAACGCAGCAGATCTGTCCCTAACGACATCCAGACAGCATCTGAGCCGAGCACCGCGGGCAGTCACTAGTATATTCCAGGGTCACCTGATCAGGCCAGCCAACCCCTGCTATCGACATGTAATGGCCCCATGTGATGCTGGGTGTACCGCAAAGTCTCCTTGCTTGTGATTGGCTGAGTTTATAGGCGCAAAAAATTCAAAATGCGGGAGTTGCCATTTCCTCGAGCATGGCGAGATACTCGTCCGAGCAGCGAGTACTTACGAGTACCCTAATACTCGAACGAGCACCAAGCTCGGACAAGCATGCTCGCTCATCTCTATTGGTTACTGAAAGAAGTTGAAAATTTGTAGGGCATCACATGACTGATGCCATGTTTCAGTTAGGTCATGAACACTTTACACAGGACTAATACATGGGCTATACCATTATAGTGCATATAGGGGTCAATCGCCTCAAGTAAGAAAGGTATGTATGGATGCAGAATTTTATATACGTGTATATTAGAAAATTGTTTATATAATAGTAAATCATACAAATAAATAAAAAATGGTATATCCCTTAAACTATGGCCCAATTGACTAGGTATAACTTCAGGTGAAGCAATTTCAGTATAGGTAGACATGCTGTTCTGCTCCTACGGGGATAATTTTTGCATTGATTTCCTTGGGCTTCTCAAAAGCCACTTCTGAATGTTTGTAACAATGAGGGATGTCTAAATACACATCTATCTATTATTTTAGGTATCAGCCACGAATTCTATGTTCTACCACAACTGCACCAAACCCTGTACGCTGCTTTACGCTGGAAAAGAAAGGTCTGGAAATTGACCTGTAAAATAGTCCTGAGTCTACATAGACCTCCAGCATTGCATCTCCATGTTGACTCAAATATGCCTTCCACAAAGAGGGAAGAGAAGCATATGAGGGGTCTCGTCATTCATTTCTTAAACTGCTCTGGTAAAATGAAAGCTGAACTCTTGCTTCTTATAGGCAACAAAGAGAGTTTCACTGTTTATTGACAGTTTGACGAATGAGGCCCTGTAAGCAGCATCCTGTACAAACCACACAAAGGAAACAGGGCTCTGTTTATTGTGGCCCAGCCCTGGTGCACTTATGGTATATTTGATATTACATATGCAAGTCAGTATTTCAAATCTATTATATACTCTATGTATTGTATTATCTGGGTCATATCAGGTTTGGTGGGGTTACTACATTTATATTTCAAATCATGTCACAAAACTGGTACAATTATGCAATCAAGCAAGTGAAGGACTATTAAAGATTAGAAAACAAACATATAAGGATATTTTGTGTTAATTATCAAATCGTGTTGATCACCTCATTTTAAAGGAATCTGTTGGTTCATACAAGCCCTAGTAAAGGGATCAGAAAATTACCAATTCTTTAAATCAAACTTTTATATTGAACAAAGAATTTTTAAATGTCAATATCTATTTAAACAAACACCATAAAATACTGCAGTTTTCTCATTAACCAATAGAGCTGAGCGAATCTATTCGTCGATTTGTTGATTCGTATCAAATCTTGGAAATTTTTAGCTGCGAAGCGAATCCGAATATTAGGTGATTCGCTTCGGCTTTGTACGCATTCACTAGTTGTCCTATAAATTGTACGCTATTGCTACGTATAAGTTACTCTATACGCTGGTGCGTACGAATTCAATTCATTTGCGAAATTTTACTGTTAGTTCGTTTATCGTGCGCCCGGGAAGAAAGCGGTCACCTGACCTAGCGGGCAGGGCTTGCTCTGATTGGCTCAGGCTCAGTAAGCCAGTGACACATCACTTCTGCTGAGACTGCTGAGACGAGCAGAAGCAGTGTGTGTGAAGTTCTGAGACTCTGAGACCTGTTTTGTGAAAATTGGGGTGTAATTGCTCTGGGAATCCATAATACACATCAGGGATACTGCAGGGCAAGTGCGGGGCCAGTTCAGGGCTAGTAATTAATCAGGTAGGTAGATAGAGACAGGGAGAGATAGGGAGAGACAGGGGGATACAGGGACAAAGACCAGTTGCAGGGCCACAGAGTGAAGTGAAAAATGTCTGGAATGGATAAACAAAAGGGGTGCAGTTCCAGCCAGACCTCGAGTTCTAAAAAAAAGGATAAGGTGGCACAGGGCAGAAGTGCCAAAGGACCTGTAGCAGGAGCATCTACTAATAGTATTCGCAATACTTGGCCGTTGTTCCACCAGGCTAACCCACCAAGGCGCAAAATTGTAGTGGAGGAGAAAGTAGATGAGGTAGTAGAGTGGATGGCACGCTCATCTCAGTCTCAGCTGGATGATCTGCTGTCATCTGCTGATACAGTATCAATATGAAGCCAGGGGTCAGACTCAGAACGTTTCTCCAGCTCCACCATTCCTCTCCAGCAAAGCCCTTCATTTTCGTATGCAATCTGTACGCTTATGCGTACGTGTTTAAAGAAGTTGCGTACCTTTTTACCTGAACGTTCGTTATTAGTGCGCGAATGTTCGACATATAAAAGCCATATAATTACATATATTTTGTACGCAAATTCAACGAATCTATTCGTCGAATTCGTATACGAATCTATTCGTATATGAATCTTAGGAAAAGTTCGGCGAATGTTCAGCGAATAAAATTTTGCATGATTCGCTCATCTCTATTGGCCAATAAGCCTAATAGGCTCCACTTCTGGGACTGTACAAATCCCCTTACTGCAGTTACCTGCTTATCTGTCATTGTAATCCTGCCTTCAATGTATAGATAAGACATGATCCACCATTCACAATACACAGGTCACAGATCATGTTTAGAAAACTCTTCCACAGAAGTCAACAGGGTTTCCTCCTGACCGTTGTGCCTATGGCCCATATGGCTGACATAAAGCAATTTCTTAATGCCTTCAAAATGTTGTTACGAACAGCTCAGGCAAGATAGCCGCCCCATAATCATGTTCGAGAAATAGAATTAAAAAAAAAATCTGAAGTCAGAAAATAAAACAGATTAGTAAAAAAGTCATGCAAATAAAAACATCTGGTGAGGGGGTTGGGGGGTGTTGCAGCCAATAGCTGGCCGCAACAGGGGGAGCATCCCTAGCATCACCCGCAATGCTAAGAAGGCTCAACCCTGTAGCAGGTATCAGAAGCAATGCAGGTGTTGGAGAGCAAGTTAAATACAACCTGTGTGAGAGGCATTTTTGAGACAGGGAGCACACATAAGAGCAATCAGGCACATCATAAGATATGCCAACAATCACTACAATCACATGGAGTTAAAGTAAAATATTGCCAATGTACATATTGAAGATATAAGCAAACAAACATGTAGCCATAATACAAGGGTGTGGAATACAGGAAAAGCGGAAGCCCCAGCCAACGGGTCAGGAATATCATAGATTCTAATAACATGGTAGACCACATTGTCAGATAGGCAAAAGGGAAACATAACTAAAGAAGGTCATTACCTTGCCTAGAAGAGCATCTAAAACTGTAAGATGTCCCGATAACCCAAGTACCTGAAAGAACAACCTAGACAAGGATATATTCTGTACAAAAAAAGTGATGCATGGGACAAACAGTGGGAAGATGGGGGAAATAAAGGAATGGTCACCGATCACTATGCAAACAGACTGCCAGCAGAAAGGACAAGCACCCAACATAGGGACAGATATAGATTCCTAACAGGCGACATACTAAACCCTCACCTCACTGAGAAGAGTAGAAGATAATCTCAGAGTGAGGAAGTACTGATAACATGAGGATCAAGCCCTTTCAAACAATTCTTCTCAATCATATAGGATGGTGTTTTTATTATAATTTTTTTTATCTGAAACTTATTAACAAGTAAACTACAGTTTATTTGTTATATGAGAACATTTTTCATTTTTTCCCCTCAAGGTTAAAACTTATTATAAACTAATTTGTAATGAATAATATATTATTTTGTTTATATTTGCTGGACTGCTGTGTCACCTTGTCCAGTAGATGGTGCCAGAACCCAGGTGAGGAGCTATGACTGGTAAATGAGGAAATCAGAGAGGTGGGAGGAGGAAGGTCTTGGAAGAAGCAAGAGGAGGAAAGTCAAAGTAGAAGGCTTCAGCAACGAAGGAGTGTGTTGTTGTGCATCACTCATGGCAAAGAGTGAGGCCTCTGAGGGCTGAAAGTGAAGAGAGCAAGGGATTCACATAGTGTTCTGGTGTAAATGACAAGAGAGAGAGAAGGAGAGAAAGAGAGAGAAGGAGAGAGAGAGAGAGAAGGAGAGAGAGAGAGAGAGAGAGAGAGAGAGAGAGAGAAGGAGAGAGAGAGACAGCATCGCTGACTGTGATGTTATTACCACTGCACATGTGACTATTTGTTCCAAACCAAAATCTTCAGTAAAGTCGCCAGTAGACAATATGACCTTTTCCCATACTTCTCATATCCTCACTCAGATGCCAAGATGTTTCTAGGGATTTTGTAGTTAAAAGGGTTGTCTCACTTCAGCAAATTACATTTCTCATTAGAAATGAGCGAATCTATGCGGCGCTTCGTAGATTCAATACGAATCTTCGCAATTTCCTACTCCGAAGCGGATCCGGATCTTTTCAGATTCGCTCCGGTCGAAATGTACTTAAATGTACTTAAACCTTTGTACGCTAACGCTACGTACGCGTCTGATGAATTGTATGCTAATGCTACGCATCTGATAATTTGTATGCTGATGCGTACGAATTCAGTTAAGTAGCGAACTTTTACTGTATGTTCGTTAATTGTGCGGAAATGCTCGCGGTGAGAGTGGCAAAAAGCCCGGGAAGAACCTGGTCACCTGACCTTGGGGGAAGGGCTTGCTCTGATTGGCCCATAGGCTCAGTAAACCAGTTACATCACTTGTGCTGCGCCTGCTGAGACGAGCAGGAGCTTGTGAAAGACAGAGAACTGTGTTCTGTAAATTCTGGTGTTGTTCTGTGCACCCACATTACAGATATCAGGGCTAGTAATATTAATCAGGCAGGTAGAGTGAGGGAGAGAGACATTCATTAAAACTCACCAGTTACTTTTATTCTACAGGTCAGTAAGAATCCGGCAATATCTAATATGTATAGTTTTTCTTGTGTTTTGTGATAAAATAATTATAAAGCTGGAATTTTTATTTTTATTTTTTGTCATATTTTGACCCCTATAACTTTTGGGTATTTATGTGTAGGGAGCTGTATGGGGGCTCATTTTTTGTGGGGCTATCTGAACTTTTCATTGATACCATTCTGGGGTGTGTATGACTTTTTGATCGCTTTTTATTGAATTTTTTTTTAGAAAAAAAAAGCGACAAAAAATGGCGAATCGGCCATTTTGACGCTTTTTTTTCTGTTTTGCTGTTTTCCGTATGGGAAAGAAATTTTTATATTTTTATAATACGGGCGTATTTGCACATGGACATACCCATGATGTGTATTTTTAAAATTTTTTGAATACTTTTATTTTTATTTTGGGGAAAGGGGGGTGATTTGAACTTTTACATTTTTACACGTACGTTACGTTTCTATTACACAGAAGGACTTCATAGGAAAGCCTATGCAGCAGCCTCCTGTCATTCACTATGACAGGGGCTGCTGCAGGCACGCTCCGGCTCCTCCGATCACCACACAGGGGAGCCGGAGCAACACCGGAGGCACGCACTTCCGGTGTTTGTCGCGCTCGGGTGCCGTGGTCAGGATTGACCGCAGCATCCGAGGGGTTAAGTGTGCGCGATCGGCATTACTACCGGTCACGTACATCAGCCGCGGGTGACTGCTGTATAAATCAGCAGTTCACCCGTGGCCATGACGCCCGCTCTGCTCAGGAGCGGGCATCATCTTTAAAGAAGGGGTTAAACAACTGTATGTTCGTTATTTGTGCGGAAATGTTTGAAGAACATGACCAGAATAACGATTATTTTTTAATGCAGCTTCGACCGAATAAATTCGTATTAAGAACGAATCTTTTTATAAATTCGATGAACATTCGCCGAAGCGAATCTTTGAAGATTCGCTCATCTCTATTTATCATGTAGAGAAATTTAATACACTTACTAATGTATTGGCTCCTTTCTTGGTTCGAATCATTTTTCCATCACATTATAGGCAGTTGCTGTGCTTGCACGCTATAGGAAAAAGCATCTATTGAGTGCAAGCACAGCCGCCGCTGCTGGACTGCAGGGTGGCAGTAACCCATGGAAACTACCAATGTATAATGTGATGGAAAAGTGAATCTAAAGAGCAAAGGAGCCAATATGGATAATCACAATACATTAAGTGCCCTGTATTAAGTTTGTCTATATAAAAAATGCCATTTGTGAGACAACCCCTTTAAATCATTGATTTCTGATTGGGAGAAGTGTTTCATAATAAAGACTTTCCATGTCTTAAAAAAGTGTTTGGTATGGGTACCTTTACGTCTCCACCCTGTAAAAATTACACATTGATCTGTGTGTCATGGAGATGAGGTCTTCATACGTAGTACATTTAGGTGATCCTATTATCAAATCTGAATTCTAAAGAGAGTTTTAGATCAATTGACCTCAGTATTGTCCAAGGTCAGCAGAGCTGTCACATGTACAGTACAGACCAAAAGTTTGGACACACCTTCTCATTCAAAAAGTTTTCTGTATTTTCATGACTATGAAAATTGTAGATTCACACTGAAGGCATCAAAACTATGAATTAACACATGTGGAATTATATACTTAACAAAAAAGTGTGAAACAACGGAAAACATGTCTTATATTCTAGGTTCTTCAAAGTAGCCACCTTTTGCTTTGATTACTGCTTTGCACACTCTTGGTATTCTCTTGATGAGCTTCAAGAGGTAGTCACCTGAAATGGTATTCCAACAGTTTTGAAGGAGTTCCCAGAGATGCTTAGCACTTGTTGGCCCCTTTGTCTTTACTCTGCGGTCCAGCTCACCCCAAACCATCTCGATTGGGTTCAGGTCTGGTGACTGTGGAGGCCAGGTCATCTGGCGTAGCACCCCATCACTCTCCTTCTTGGTTAAATAGCCCTTACACAGCCTGGAGGTGTGTTTGGGGTCATTGTCCTGTTGATAAATAAATGATGGTCCAACTAAAAGCAAACTGGATGGAATAGCATGCAGCTGCAAGATGCTGTGGTAGCCATGCTGGTTCAGTATGCTTTTATTTTGAATAAATCCCCAAGTGTCACCCGCAAAGCACCCTCACACCATCACACCTCCTCCTCCATGCTTCACGGTGGGAACCAGGCATGTAGAGTCCATCTGTTCACCTTTTCTGCATCGCACAAAGACACGGTGGTTGGGACCAAAGATCTCAAATTTGGACTCATCAAACCAAAGCACAGATTTCCACCGGTCTAATGTCCATTCCTTGTGTTCTTTAGCCCAAAAAAGTCTCTTCTGCTTGTTGCCTGTCCTTAGCAGTGGTTTCCTAGCAGCTATTTTACCATGAAGGCCTGCTGCACTCAGTCTCCTCTTAACAGTTGTTGTAGAGATGCGTCTGCTGCTAGAACTCTGTGTGGCATTGACCTGGTCTCTAATCTGAGCTGCTGTTAACCTGCGATTTCTGAGGCTGGTGACTCGGATGAACTTATCCTCAGCAGAGGTGACTCTTGGTCTTCCTTTCCTGGGGCGGTCCTCATGTGAGCCAGTTTCTTTGTAGCGCTTGATGGTTTTTGCGACTGCACTTGGGGACACTTTCAAAGTTTTGCCAATTTTTCGGACTGACTGACCTTCATTTCTTAAAGTAATGATGGCCACTCGTTTTTCTTTACTTAGCTGCTTTTTTCTTGCCATAATACACATTCTAACAGTCTATTCAGTAGGACTATCAGCTGTGTATCCACCTGACTTCTGCCCAAGACAACTCATGGTCCCAACCCCATTTATAAGGCAAGAAATCACACTTATTAAACCTGACAGGGCACACCTGTGAAATGAAAACCATTTCAGGTGACTACCTCTTGAAGCTCATCAAGAGAATGCCAAGAGTGTGCAAAGCAGTAATCAAAGCAAAAGGTGGCTACTTTGAAGAACCTAGAATATAAGACATATTTACAGTTGTTTCACACTTTTTTGTTAAGTATATAATTCCACATGTGTTAATTCATAGTTTTGATGCCTTCAGTGTGAATCTACAATTTTCATAGTCATGAAAATACAGAAAACTCTTTGAATGAGAAGCTGTGTCCAAACTTTTGGTCTGTACTGTAGACGTTTTATAGTTTGCCCTGTACCGAAGATCCTTGACATGTGAATCCATATCGCATTAAGAGTATTGACGTATTTATAGCCAGTAGTGGAGACGTGCATTAGAAAAAACATAGAGGGTAATTTATTAAGACCGGTGTTTTAGATGGACTTAATTCTCCTTTAGCTGGTGATGGATGTGCCAAATTTATGGAGAGGCACCGGCTTCTTCATAACTTTGGCGTATCCACCACCTGTCTAAATCTATGCCAGCTCCCTTGCTGGCATAGATTTAGATCATATTTTACGCTTAAAACAGGCATAGAAAATGATAAATGAGATGGGCCGGCTGACCTGACCCTTCCCCACCCACACTATGCCCCCTTTTTACCTTTTTAGACCTGGAGTGAGAGTGAGGTGCAATTTTGCGTCACAATCTGCAAAAGATGTACGCCGAAAATTCTTTGAAAACCCTATTCTTTTCAATGGAATTGCTGCAATGTGCATTAATCTTGTCAAAGTTTTGCTGCTCTTTTGCATAAAAATTAGGGATGAGCGAACCGAACCGTAACGAACCAGATTCATTACGAACTTTGCCAAAAGTTCGGTTTGTCACCGAACCGAACTTTGAGAAAGTTCACAACGAATCTGGTTAAAATTACAACGGCGACGCAAAACTGTACTTTTTTCACAGAATAGACCAGGATACAAGGGATTATTACTCCTTATTATTCCTCCTTACGTTTCACAGTAAAGGGGAAGGGGGCAGAAGAAGCCAGTTGCCAGCCCCCGAAGAGCATGGCTTCCGACTTCCCACAGTTGACTTTGGCCCCTGAAGCTTGTCCGAACTCCTCGCAGGTCTGGACGAGTGCAGTCACCGAACGCCGGTCAGCGCAGAAGACGGTCACATCGTCCATGTACAGCGAGCACTTGACCTCGAAGTGTCCTGGTGCTGTGATCCCTCTGATCTCTCCATTCTGCCGTATAAACTCTGCAAAGAGTTCTATAACACAAAGAAAAAGGAGAGTTGATAGAGGGCAGCCTTGTCTGACCCCGGAGCAAACCGGAAAGGGGTCAGTCTTCCAGCCATTCACCAACACCGTGCTGCAAATATCAAGGTACATCAGGTTAACAAACAAACAGAACCTCTCACCTTTGGGGCACCTTCTGCCAGGGAACTCTTGGCAAACCTTGATCTGCCCTTGGAGTCTCTACCACTTTTTAGTGATGAGGAGGAGGAGGAGGAGGAAGTCCACTAAAGTCAGCGGGTGGAACGTACTGAGACTCCAGAGGAGGTGTTGACTGTAAGCTCCTGTCCCGTGACCGAGAGTACACGCTACAGGTTGCTGCTCTGCTGGGTGCCGTCAACCCCATTTAGCCACAACAAAAAAAAGTTAAAAAAAGTTAAAAAAAAAGTTTAAAAAAAGTTTAAAAAAATAAATAAAAAGTTAAAAAAAAAGTTAAAAAGTCCATATTAGGAAAGGCTCTGGCTGTTTCAGTCATCCCTCTGGTTTCATGTCTCTCCTGGCTAGAAGCTTTAGCTGACAAAGTGAGGTCACCATCCTGTAAGGTTTTCTCCGCTGTCACATCCAATTGGGTATCCTTGTGGACTCCCAGCCTTTCAGGGATTTCATGGCGTGTGTGCACCCCAGATGGCGAGTCCCCAGCCGCCACTACATCTCTGGCAAAGCTGTCCCATCACTGCACAGTAATGTTCAGAAAAAGGTTGGCGACTCATTGGGACTTTCGGTGTCCAAGACCGTGCACCTGAGTGCTGATGTCTGGTCCTCTAATTATGGGCAAGGGCAGTACATGTCTGTTACTGCCCATTGGGTCAACATCCTCCCAGAAGACCATCAGGAAGTTGGCCCATTCTTGCCACTGTCACTTCCACGGTGCTTTAGGGGGCCAGCAGCGGGAAGCACAAGTTCTGTCTCCACCACCTTGCAACCATCCGCCGCTTTGACTGAAGTCCAACCTGCCCCGGTGTCTTACCACCAATGTCAGGCCCGGCGCTCTCAGGCTGTCCTTCTGGGTCCAAAAGAATACTGTCCAAAACATACTGGGTGCAATCAAGAGCTGCTGAAGCTGCCTCCTCAACTTGTCTCTTCTCAACAATACTGGCCTAGGTGCAATCAAGTGCTGCCTCCTCCTCCTCAACTTGTCTCTTCTCAACCATACTGGCCTGGGTGCAATCAAGTGCTGACTCCTCCTCCTCCGTCAATTGTCTGTTCTCAACCATACTGGGTCCAATACAGTACTATTACTGCTGCCGGTTCCACTGTCAAATGTCTGTTTTCCACCCTACTGGGTCCAAGGCAATGCTGCCGGCAATGCTGCTCCAGCGGACATCTTCAGTGCTGTCAAATGTTGTCGACCTGGCTGAGGTTTCACTATTTTTGAACTTTGATTTTTTCATTGTAATAGCAACTGCAACTAAACAAAACTATACCCTATCAGACTCCCACTATTGTAGCTGCAATTAATTAGCCATTATAGCAAGGTTCGTTTTAGGTTCGGTTCGTACGAATCCGAATTTCACGAAAGTTCGCCGAATCGAATCGAACCGAACCGAACTTTTCAAAAGTTCGCTCATCCCTAATAAAAATGATATAATATGCCCTTGTAACAAAGGTTCAAGCTTCTGTGAAGCTCTGTGCACGTTTTTTATTCTGCTTTACTGCTTGTTTGAATAAAGTGAAGTTCTGCTGAATGAAGACTCATCTTTTGAAGTCCATGCACTTTCCAACACCCTGCACAGCCCTTAGAATAGGCCATCAATATCAGATAGGCAGAGGCAGTGGCGTAGCTATAGGGGTCGCAGCGGTCGCAGTTGCGACCGGGCCCCTAAGCCAGGGGGGCCCCGAGGGCCCCCCTTGCCACTTGCAGGGCCGCACCGCCAATTAGCCGGGTGCGGTGCGGCCCTGCGGACAGTTGCGGGCGGCGGTGGGGCAGAGGGAGATGAGCACTTCCATTGTGGAAGCGCTCATCTCCATAGTCATCTGTATCGCCGTCCTCAGGACGGCGATACAGATGCCTGTATTCTACTGCGGGGCAGGGGAGGGAGAGGCGTCTCCCCTGCCCGTTCCTCTGATAGGCTGCAGACACTGGGCCTGCAGCCTATCAGAGGCCGGCTCAGGCGGCGCGATGACGTCATCGCGCCGCCTGAGCCGTACAGCGCGGGACACAGGCCGGAAGAGGCCTGCATCGCATCGCTGACAGCTCCATGGAGGTAAGTATTAGTGTTTATTTTTTTATTGTAGCACGGACCGGAGCTCTATTGGGGGACATGGGGGCATTTTTACTAGCACATGGGGGGCACTGGGGGCACTTTTACTGTCACATGGGGCATTTTTACTGGCACATGGGGGCACTGGGGGCATTTTTACTGGCACATGGGGGCATATTACTGGCACATGGGGGCACTTTTACTGGCACATGGGGGCATTTTTACTGGCACATGGGGGCACTGGGTGCAACTTACTGGCACTGGGGGCATTTTTATTGGTACTGGGGGCACTTTTACTGGCACATGGGGGCACTGGGGGCATTTTACTGGCACATGGGGCACTGGGGGCATTTTTACTGGCACATGTGGGCATTTTTACTGGCACATGGGGGCACTGGGGGCATATTACTGGCACTGGGGGCATTTTTACTGGTACTGGGGGCACTTTTACTGGCACATGGGGGCACTTGGGGCATTTTACTGGCACATGGGGGCACTGGGGGCATATTACTGGCACTGGGGGCATTTTTACTGGCACATGGGGGCATTTTTACTGGCACATGGGGGCACTGGGGGCATATTACTGGCACTGGGGGCATATTACTGGCACTGGGGGCATTTTTACTGGTACTGGGGGCACTTTTACTGGCACATGGGGGAACTGGGGGCATTTTTACTGGCACTGGGGGCATTCTTACTGGCACATGAGGGCACTGGGAGCATTTTACTGGCACTGGGGGCATTTTTTACTTGCACATGGGGGCACTGGGAGCATTTTACTGGCCCTGGGGGCATTTTTACTGGCACATGGGACACGAGGGCATTTTTACTGGCACTGGGGCCATTTTTACTGGCACATGGGGGCATTGGGGACATTTCTTACTGGCACATGAGGGCAATGGGAGGCATTTCTTACTGGCACTTGGGGGCATTTTTCTGGCACATGGGGCATTTCTTACTGGCACATTGAAAGCATTATTACTTCTGGGGCACAGTGGGGACATTAGTACTGTTGGGGGCACTATTACTAACAAGTGCACTCTGGCAGAGAATTATTAGTTGGGACTTTGGGGGCACCCTGGCACAGTATCAGCGCAGTTATTTCTGGGGGACGTTATGTTCACACTTACTGTCAGGGACACTATTTGCTGGGCGCAGTTATTTTAGGACACTGTGTGCCAATAATTATTGAAGGGCACTCTCTGTGTGGTACTAGTGGCACAGTACTGGGGGTGGTAGGATGATTTGTCCAGAAGACGGGAGGATGATGGAAAAGTAGTAAACTAAGATTTTTTTCTGTCTAACTGCAGAGATGAGAAATGGCTGAAAAATGGCGTCTGGTCTGAAAGGAGAAGATGAGGAAAGAGAAGATCTACATCCGAGGAGACGTCACTGGATGTACGAGGTATGAGGCACTGTATTATACTGGATGTAAGAGGTATGAGGCGCTGTATTATACTGGATGTAAGAGGTATGAGGCACTGTATTATACTGGATGTAAGAGGTATGGGGCGCTGTATTATACTGGATGTAAGAGGTATGGGGCGCTGTATTATACTGGATGTAAGAGGTATGGGGCGCTGTATTAGGCTACATTCACAGGAACATTGTGTTTTGCAGTCTGCAAATTGCGGATCCGCAAAAAAAGGATGATGTTCCGTATGGCATCCGTTTTTTTTGCAGATCCACTGTAACAATTCCTATCCTTGTCCCCAAAACGGACAAAAATAGGAATGGACATACAGATGTGGACAGCACACAGTGCTCATTTAAGTGAATGGGTCGTGTGAATGTAGCCTTACCCTGTATGTTCTGTAGTGATACACGTAATATTAGGAGGTTAGGTTAGGGTGAGAATTTGGCATGGAAGGGGGTTTCAATTTTTGACTTGGCCGGCAGAAAAGCTAGGTGAACCAGCGCTGGAGGAAGGGGGGGGGGGGGGGGGGCCCAAGCTGAACTCTTGCACCAGGGCCCATGAGCCTTTAGCTACACCCCTGGGCAGAGGTATTACTCCCAACAACCACATCAATCAGATGATTGAGGGGCCAGAGGTGGACTGGCCATAGAACAAGGATGGCCAACCTGAGGCTCTCCAGCTGTTGCAAAACTACGACTTCGAGCATGCCCAGACTGCCTACAGCTAGTAGCCTGTAGCAGGGCATGGTGGGAGCCGCTGGAAAGCCGCAGGTTGGCAGGTTGGCCATCCCTGCCATAGACCCTATCAGGATAATTCCCAGTGGGCCGCCTGAACCCCCCACTTGGCCACCGGCAGGCTACATAGCATAGTGCTCCCAAGGTTAACACAGGGAGTATCAGGGAATGATCTTCCCAGCTGGAGCCCACACATATTCTTCGGAATTGTACCACTGTCCTCAAGATGACAATATAGTTGAATACTGCAGTGTGGCTGACAACCACCTGTGCCAGGGTGCAGGCTTCTCAGGTCAGAGCAGGCGGTGGGGAATGGGACTGGATGTTAGTCACAAAGGGCACTATAGGGATCATTACTATCTCGGAGCACTATAGGGGCAATTTTATTACCAGAAGCATTTTAGCGGACATTATTGATAGTGGGAGCCAAATAGACAGCATTATTACTGCTGGAGGCACTATAGGGCATGTTATTGTTGCTGGAGTGCTTTATTACCGGGGGCATTATTACTACTGGAGGCACAATTTTTTCTGCATTATAGTATTTAGACATTAGTGAGCACAGTGGGCACAGCATTGGGGGTGGCAGCAGGATAACAGTGTTGGGGCACCAGAATGGGGAATTTGTTTCTGAGAAGGCGAGGCAGGTGATAGAAAAGTGAGGAGTCAAAGATGTCTGTGAGGCAAACCTGTCAGAATACAGGGCTGAAAGAAGTTATCATGGTGGCCTTTAACAAATGGAGAAGATGAGAAAAGAGAACATCGACAACACAGGAGACGGCACTGGCAGGGTTGCCAACCGTCCAGAAATTTCTGGACAGTCCGTAAAAATAGGCAACTTTTTTCCTGTGTCCGTGAAAAAAAATAGAGGTGTTTTGAGGCTGGTGGTACCTGACTAGATTATTTTGGTGGTAATTATCATGATTTTACAGCTCACAGTAAATGGTGGTAATGAGTTCTGATCAGTATATTGAGCTATAGAGCTGTATTACTTATAATATTTATCCTTTTATTATGTTTTTCCAATTTGTCCGTAAAAAGTGTTGGCCGTCCGTGATTTTGGGTTAAGTTGTCCAGAAAAAAGAAAAATTCGGGTTGGCAACGCTGGGCACTGGATGTAAGATATATACTGCTGTAATTCTCCTATATGGCCAGATAGCATGCTGAAGGTATGGCTTATTTGCTGCTGTGCCCCCATCTTACCTCCTCAGCTGCCTGCTTCATATCTTAATTACAAGGAGGATGAGGACTAAACAGCACTGACCACCACGTAGGAGTAGCTTCTGGGGAGCTACTTTGCCCTCCTGGGGCAGTATATTGTGCTCCATGGTGGTATTTGGCTCTGTTGGGACAGTATATTGTGCTCCATTGTGGTATTTGGTTCTGCTGGGAAAGTATATTATACTGCACTGTGGTATTTGGTTCTGCTGGGGCAGTATTTTGAGCAAGATAAATATTGAAACACCCCCCATGCCAAATTCTCAACCTAACCCCTTCCTTCCAGTCCTACTGTTAAAGGGGTGTCCTCTTTTTACTACTGATGACTTATATAGGTCATCAAGATCAGATTGGCCGGGGTTCTTCAGCACCCCCACAAATCAGCTGTTTGAAGAGAGGGCAGTGCTCATATGAGAGCTGCTTTCTCTGCCCTGTTCACCTGCTCGCCGTAGCATTTGCAGTGATGAAAAAAACATAAATAAAAATGGACAACCCCTTTAACCCCTTCCCGACCGGCGCCGTACATGTACGGCGCTCGGGCGGTGCGGGGACATGACGCCCGCTCGTGGGTGCGGCGGGCGTCATGGCCGGCAAGTCTCTGCTGTTTCTAACAGCAGAGACTTGCGGCTACTTACCGCCATCGGCGGCGTCTTCCGATGGGCCTCTCTTTTCTTCTGGGCCCCTCTGATGGCTTCCGGTGGCGTCTGTACCCGGAAGCAGTTTGCTTCCGGGTGATGTACAGACGACCCGATTGGCCAATCGGGCCGTCTGTACACGTTATGAAAGCTGTAATCCTCGCTGGTGAGGATTACAGCTTTCAAAGTGCAATTCTTATTCTGGCCACTAGATGGCAGGCCAGGATAAGAAATGAGCAATCATGAGTTTTAATTCAAGATAAAAATCAGAGATTGCTCATAGTGAAAAAATTAAAAGTACAATATATTAGCTTATATTTGAGCTTTCAAATAATTAAAAAAAATAAAAAAAATGTTAAAAAATATATAAAAAATAAAAAAAATATAAAAGTTTAAATCACCCCCCTTTCCGTATAATTAAAAAATAAATACCTAAATAACAATAAATATAGACATCATGGGTATCACCGTGACCGAAAACGCCCGTACTTTTAAACTAAAAAAAAAAAATTCCAATCAAAACACAAGAAAAACTAAACATGTTAGGTACCGCTGGATTCGTACTGACCTGTAGAATGAAAGTAACTGGTCAGTTTTAATGAACAGCGAACGCCGTAAATAAAAAACCCGGAAAACTGTAGCGGAATAGTGTTTTTTTTGCAATTTCACCCGATTTGGAATTTTTTTCCCGCTTCCCACTACACCATATCCAATAATAAATGGTGGCATTTGAAAGTACAACTTGTCCCGCAAAAAACAAGCCCTCATACAACTATGTGAGCAGAAAAATAAAAAAGTTATGGCTGTATGAAGGCAAGGAGCAAAAAACGAAAACGCAATACCGAAAAAACCTCCGGTCGTGAAAGGGTTAAATACATACTTGGAAAACATTACATACAGCCCTATAGAACATACAGGGTCATACATATGTACTCTTACATCCAGTAACTTCTCTTCTCTGATGTAGATATTCTCTTTCCTCTTCTTCTCCTGTCAGACCAGACCGCCATGATGACTTCTTTCAGCCACGCCTCGTCTCTGCAGAGTTTAACAAACAGACATCTTACTTTCCTACTTTTCCATTATCCTCTCACCTTCCTGCCCCTCCTCCCTCCAATACTATACTGCAGAAACAGTCCCCCTGAAAATACTGGTACCACACATGCAACAATACAAAAAAATACACCCTTACCTTTCAGATAAGACCCCCATATCAAACCCCAGATGAGACCCCCCCATCTCCAGATCCCTATATGAAACCCCTATTAGACCTCCAGACCCCCATTAGACCTCCAAAACCCCATATCAGACCCCCAATAGACCTCCAGACCCCCAATCAGACCCCTTTAGACCTCCAGACCCCCAATAGGACCCCCATTAGACTTCCAGACCCTCATTAAACCTCCAGATCCCCATTAGACCTCTCTAGACCCCCAGTCAGACCCTTCAGGCCCCTAGTGCCTTCAGACCCCCAATCAGACCCTTCAGGCCCCCAATCAGACCCCCCTTCAGACCTCAGATCAGTCTATAAAATAAATAAATAAACTTATTTCTCCTGCTCTGTCGCTCCTCCCAGTCAGGCTGTCCCCCAGGCTGCAAGCAGCCAGAACACAGCAGCACTGGCCCTGAGAAGAGCCAGCAGGAGGAGGGGGTAAGTACAGTACAGTGCTCACAGCGCTTATCTCCCCCTCCTCCTGCAGACTAGTGAGCGCTTCCAGTATGGAAGTGCTTACTAGTATTATTTTTAGAAGATGCACTGCATCTTATAAAGGGAAAAGTAGAGTACCAGTTATGCCAGTGGTATTAGAACGTATTGGCTCTGATGAGCTGAAGTTATTACTTTGTGAAGTTTTATGTGAATCGACTTCGGATGTTGCATCTGAAGTTGATTCTCTCATCACTAGCCACTTTAAAGGGGTTTTACGAGAAATTTTTACTATCCTCTGGATAGGTCATCAATATCTGATCGACGGGGTCCAACACCCAGGACTCCTGCTGATCAGCTGTTTGAGAAGGCAGTGGCAGTCGTGGTAGCCCTGAGGCCTTCTCTCTGCTCACCAAGCATTGCATAACGGCTTTGTTTGGTATCGCAGCTCAGCCCCATACACTACACTGGGGCTGAGCTGCCCCTAGGCCATGTGACCAATGAATAATTACTGCTTTCTCTCATTTGGGTGAATGGGGTGCATATGCATACAGTGTACAGGTAGACACTGAAGAAACTGCATCACTAGTGCCTTCATCTAATCATCTAATTGGCTAGGATGTGGAAAGTTGGGCCACCACCGATCAAATATTCCCAAGGATAGGCCATCAATAAACTGAAGCCAGAATACTCCTTTAAAGGTTACAAAAAGCAATAGTGTAGGTTACAACTGCATAAATAAGAGTGAAATGTGATGTGTATCTAGACTACAAAAATGTCTCTCTTCTGGTTAGGGTGGCCACCTGCTTCATCCCAAAAAGGAGGACATTCTAGGCCACACCCCCAACCTGTCAAACCACACCCCCAACCTGCTAAACCACGCCCCTCTCCCAGTAAGTGCTAGGCAAAAGAAAAAAAAAAAAAAGAGAGGAAAACCTTAAAGGGATTGTCAGGGTTCAGAGTTGAACCCAGATGTACCCTTAATTTCACCCAGGCAGCCCGGCAAGGGCAAGGGTTCTTCTGTTTACAAATACACACTGCCCTAATGGGCCGGCTTTACCACTGCCGTTTTACTGGCCGGCGGGCATTCTGTATCCAGCAGTGCCAGAGTCAGTGAATTCCAGCAGGCTGTTCTCTGCTGGAACAGCCTGCCAGAATCACTAACTCAGATGTGAAAGTAGTTATTATTACAGTTCCTAGTAGTAGATTTAATGCTGAAAAAACGTTTTTTTATAATGTGTCAATCACTCACATAAGGAGCCCAGGGGGATGTGCCCAGCCGCGTTCAAGCCCGGGCTCGCCAAAACAGTTGGAGCCCAGGACCGCCCACCTCATTAATATTCACTTCACTGCTTCCAGTGAAGTGCAAGCGGGCATCGGCCTCAGAGAAGGTACTGCGTATGCGCGGGATTACAACGATGACGAAGCTTCACTGCTGGAAGCAGTGAAGTGAATATTAATGAGGTGGGCGGTCCTGGGCTCCAACTGTCTCGGCGAGCCCGGGCTCGAACGCGGCTGGGCACATCCCCTTGGACTCCTTATGTGAGTGATTGACACATTATAAAAAACGTTTTTTCAGCATTAAATCTACTACTAGGAACTGTAATAATAACATTTTTGAATTCAACATGCTCAGCTGAATCCAGTAGTGGCATTACCTTTATATGCAAAATCGTGCTGACAGACTCCCTTTAACTATAAAAAGGCGGACTTCTGGCCGTCCGTCCTGGCCTTGCGCCGGACGGAGGACCAGGAGTTTAAAAACCGGACTGTCCGACCTAAAACCGGACGTCTGGCCACCCTACTTCTGGTATGTTGCTTATATTTGCCCAGTTGCCTTATATTACAGTATATTAAATTTATAATGCCTGAGCACCAGATCAGAATGAGTCTGATAAAATGGAAGGGTCTTTTATAGTAACACAACTTCCAACACAACTGCAGCAAAGCACCGTGTGAACTTAGTGCTAACAGATCATTATTTTTGTTGCATAGCCTATTTTATCGCATTCCTTGAAAGAGTGTACCTGCTATCTAGTGGAAATTTTCTGGTACTGCATGAGTGTTTTCTACTTCCATAGCAGAGTATTGAATACTTCATAGCACATTCTCAACATATTGAGGCATGCCATATATTTTGCATATAGAAATCATTGCTGTTTATAATAAGTACACTTAACTCAGATGTACATTTTAAGCAAGTAATTCATTTTAGTCACATTTTTCTATACATGGAAGATGTTTGAGATACAGAATTTAAATGTGGTATAGAAAAAAAAATGTACAATTTTTATTTCACTTTGTTCACATTAAATTTTCAGCGAAAAAAGTATCTCATGGTGTATTACTCCTTTAACAGATCCTATAAATTTATACAATTTCTGTTGCATCAGGATTTTTTTCATATCTTAAAATTTATGCAGGAATTGTTAGGTAGTAAATCACTTGCTGACAAGGGAGTCCTCCTGCATTACCTTTTACGGTGGCCACAGAACTAACAAATACTGAGGGTAATTTACTAACAGAACTACTCAACCTTGTGGCTTAAGAAAGGCCGCAAGCCCCCCTTTTACGGCTTTTTAAAACCCATGCAACAAAATGTTGTTGGACATGATGTTTTTACACTGTCCTCACCGCTTTTGCGTGGTGGTGATGACTAGGCCCAGACCCAGTTAATGACCCTGGTTAATTTATTAACATTAAAGGGGTTGTCTCACTTTGGCAAGTGGCATTTATCATGTAGAGAAAGTTACTTACTAATGTACTGTGATTGTCTATATTGGTTCTTTTGCTGCCTTGATTCATTTTTTCATCACATTATATACTGCTCATTTCCATGGTTACGACCACCCTGTAATCCAGTACTGGTGGCCGTGCATGCATACTATAGGAAAAAGCACCAGACTCTCTGATGGCCAGGATCGTGGGAGTATGCATAAGTCAGCACTTTTTCCTGTAGTGTGCAAGCATGGCCACCTCTGATGGAAAAACTGATCAAAATTACTCTGTCTGAAATATCACCACTCTGCCCATATAAATGCCATCACTCTGCTCAAAATGCCTCTCTGCCTCCCAATGTGTCACCACTCTGCCTCCCCTTCCTCCACACCTCTTGCTGCTGTCTCACATTCAGTTACTAGAGCAATATCCCGCTTTTTGACTTGCTGAGTGCAATGACACCAGTGAATAACGGGATATCGTTTAAATGACTGACTGACTGAGCGAGAGAGCCTCAGCCAGTGCTTTGGCTAGCTCGTACTCATACAGCACAATGCCACTGTCTGAGCACTCTGGGCCACAGAAAAGGTGGACTTCCAGGCGTCCATCCAGACCTTGTGCTGGAAGGAGGACTGAGATCCAGGAAGCTGGACTTTCCAGCCTAAAGCTGGATATCTGGCAACCCCCACATAACATCTCTTTGTCACTGATAGAGTGACGTCATGTGCTGCGTCAGTGCATTGTCTGGCAGCAGACAGTTAAAGGGACCGCTGCTGGGAATAGCAATTCCTGTCGGTCCACAGCCGTTTGTGCATCCTGAGGACCAAGATACAGTTAAAAGTTGTGGCTTTGTGTACTGCTCCATTTAAAAGTCAGCTGTCAGGGAGTGGCCCACTAGACACACTGTCCAATCTGGCATTTGCCAGAGTTTCCAGATGGCCAGTTCGACCCTGGTGCCTTGTATTAAGTTTCTATACATGATAAATGACATTTACTAAAGTGACACAATCCCTTTAAAGCCTAAAATAGGTGTAAAAGTGGAGTGAAAACTGTCAGGGGCTGGAGTGGATTTCACTCAAGTCGCATGGACTGCCAGAGGTTCGCCTAGTTTATGACAAGGCCTGCTTAATGTTTATTGTAAAGTTATATACAGTACAGACCAAAAGTTTGGACACACCTTGTCATTCAAAGAGTTTTCTGTATTTTCATGACTATGAAAATTGTAGATTCACACTGAAGGCATCAAAACTATGAATTAACACATGTGGAATTATATACTTAACAAAAAAAGTGTGAAACAACGGAAAACATGTCTTATATTCTAGGTTCTTCAAAGTAGCCACCTTTTGCTTTGATTACTGCTTTGCACACTCTTGGCATTCTCTTGATGAGCTTCAAGAGGTAGTCACCTGAAATGGTTTTCATTTCACAGGTGTGCCCTGTCAGGTTTAATAAGTGGAATTTCTTGCTTATAAATGGGGTTGGGACCATGAGTTGTGTTGGGCAGAAGTCAGGTGGATACACAGCTGATAGTCCTACTGAATAGACTGTTAGAATGTGTATTATGGCAAGAAAAAAGCAGCTAAGTAAAGAAAAACGAGTGGCCATCATTACTTTAAGAAACTAAGATCAGTCAGTGCGAAAAATTGGCAAAACTTTGAAAGTGTCCCCAAGTGCAGTCGCAAAAACCATCAAGCGCTACAAAGAAACTGGCTCACATGAGGACCGCCCCAGGAAAGGAAGACCAAGAGTCACCTCTGCTGAGGATAAGTTCATCCGAGTCACCAGCCTCAGATATCGCAGGTTAACAGCAGCTCAGATTAGAGACCAGGTCAATGCCACACAGAGTTCTAGCAGCAGACACATCTCTACAACAACTGTGAGGAGACTGTGTGCAGCAGGCCTTCATGGTAAAATAGCTGCTAGGAAACCACTGCTAAGGACAGGCAACAAGCAGAAGAGACTTTTTTGGGCTAAAGAACACAAGGAATGGACATTAGACCAGTGGAAATCTGTGCTTTGGTCTGATGAGTCCAAATTTGAGAACTTTGGTTCCAACCACCGTGTCTTTGTGCGACGCAGAAAATGTGAACGGATGGACTCTACATGCCTGGTTCCCACCGTGAAGCATGGAGGAGGAGGTGTGATGGTGTGGGGGTGCTTTGCTGGTGACACTGAAATTGGGGATTTATTCAAAATTGAAGGCATACTGAACCAGCATGGCTACCACAGCATCTTGCAGCGGCATGCTATTCCATCTGGTTTGCGTTTAGTTGGACCATCATTAATTTATCAACAGGACAATGACCCCAAACACACCTCCAGGCTGTGTAAGGGCTATTTGACCAAGAAGGAGAGTGATGGGGTGCTACGCCAGATGACCTGGCCTCCATAGTCACCAGACCTGAACCCAATCGAGATGGTTTGGGGTGAGCTGGACTGCAGAGTGAAGGCAAAAGGGCCAACAAGTGCTAAGCATCTCTGGGAATTCCTTCAAGACTGTTGGAATACCATTTTAGGTGACTACCTCTTGAAGCTCATCAAGAGAATGCCAAGAGTGTTCAAAGCAGTAATCAAAGCAAAAGGTGGCTACTTGGAAAAACCTAGAATATAAGACATATTTTCAGTTGTTTCACACTTTTTTGTTAAGTATATAATTCCACGTGTGTTAATTCATAGTTTTGATGCCTTCAGTGTGAATCTACAATTTTCATAGTCATGAAAATACAGAAAACTCTTTGAATGAGAAGGTGTGTCCAAACTTTTGGTCTGTACTGGATATATATATATATATATATATATATATATATATATATATATATCCTACTGCTCTTGAGTTGAAAGAAAGATAGCCGAATCCAGTATTTGAGTAAAAGGTGAACACATAAAGCTGGGCATAGTGCTAATACATCTAAAATTACCTCGACAGCACATTCCTGAAATACAGATAATGAAGATGTAAGTAGAATGCTTCAAAAATTACCATCAGTATGCAAACCATGGAATATAAAATCTAATGGGGGAGAGTTATCAAAACTGGTCTAAAGGAAAACTGACTAAGACTGGGTTCACATCACTGTTTAGTTTTTCTTTCTCCTGATCCGTCAGAAGAACAGAAAAATAAAGAAAAAAATGGATCTAATATTTTAAGCATCTGACCTGCATTTTTTACGACTAAAATAATGTATCTCAGACAGAAATAGCTAAAATGGATACCAAATGGGCATAACTGAGCATAATGGATGCTTAAAATACAGGATCGTTTTTTTTCTTTATTTTTAAAAAATAAAAGGTGATGTGAACCCAGTTTTCCTTTATTCTTGATAAATCTCCACCAATATCTCTAACATTTAGGCTAGGGCTACCCAGCGACATGTGTTGCAAAACAGCAAGTTGCAGAAAAGTCAGGCAACAAAAATTATGTGTGACTTGTCTGCAAATTACTGTCTCTTGACTATTGAGCTGTGATTTAGATGTAAAAACACAGTCATGTCGGGAATGAGTTGCAAGTCACACACAATTTACATTAAAGTCAATAATTTGATGGACATAAGGGACAGCGTTCCTTGAAAGTAATGAGTTTCCAGGCTTCCAGTCTTATTACTTGTATATTACAATTCAGGCCAGCGGGTGGCAGCACTGAATTGTAATATAGCTATTTCTGTGTAGGACAATGGAGAAAATTCTATTACCCTATATAAATTGCAATCTGATGATTGCATGTTATCGTCCACTTGAAGACCTGATAAAAAGTTAAAATAAGGCTATTTTCACACTAGCGTTTTTAAATTCCGGTATTGAGTTCCGTCATAGGGGCTCAATACCGGAAAAAAACGCTTCAGTTTTGTTCCCATTCATTGTCAATGGGGACAAAACTGAACTGAAGACAACGGAATGCTCCTGAAAGCATTCCGTTCCGTCTTCAGACCAGAGAACAAACCGCAGCATGCTGCGGTTTTCTCTCCGGTCCAGGCATTCGCACCAAGACGGATCCGGAATGACCCCCAATGCAAGTCAATGGGGACGGATCCGTTTGGTGTGACACACCAGTAATCCGGATCTGTCCTCCATTGACTTGCAATGGGGGGTCATTCCGGATCCGGCTACACAGAAATACATACAGACATACACATACATACTCACATACTCCAGGCAGGGACGCCGGCAGCATGTCTTCACGCGCCTCCTGCGCACAGCTATGACGTTTCCCCACTGCGCCCAGCAGAGGGCGCTGTGGGGAATCGTCATCACTGCGCGCAGGAGGCGCGTGAAGACGTGCTGCCGGCGTCCCTGGCTGGAGTATGTAAGTATGTATGTGTATGTATATGTATGTCTGTATGTTTGTATGTATTTCTGTCCCAATGTCTGTGTCAACATGTGTGGGGCCGGAGCGCTGCTCCGGCTCCACACATGTATCAGCGGCAGCACGGATCCGTTGGCACCCTTTAGGTGCCGGATCCGTGCTGCCGCTAGTGTGAAAGAGGCCTTAAGTAATAAAAAGTTTAAAAAAATAAAAAAATATATAAAAATTCAAATCATCCGCTTTCCCCAAAATAAAAATAAAAATAATTACAATGAAAAACAATTAACATCCTGGGCATCCCCAGTGCGAAAACGACCGTACTATTAAAATATAAAAAAGCTTATCCCTTTTGTTGAATGGTGTAACAGAAAAAAAATGGTCGATTTGCCGTTTTTTCATCACTTTACCTCACAAAAAAATTGAATGAAAAGCGATCAAAAAGTTATACACACTCCAGAATGGTATTATCGAAAACGCCAAACATGGACATTTGCTATCTACCGTGATGACCTGGGATTCTCTTCCGTGCACAGCTTGGTTTGATTTGGTGAGCTGACATTTTTCTTGTTTCTTCATCATCAAAAACTACAGATAGTCATGCAAAAAATGAACCCTCGCACATCTCCATAGACATAACAATAAAAAAGTTATGGGGGTCAGAAAAACGGTGATGGAAAGAAAAAAAATAGCTTTTTCAAAAAACGCAAGAAAAACTATATGTATGTGGTATCGCCATAATCATACTGACCTGGAGAATGAAGAGCACAAAGAAAACCTGTAAAACTGTGGCGGAATTGTTTTTTTTTTTTTTCAAATTCCATCCCATTTGGAATTTTTTCCTGCTACATTATAAGCCATATTAAATGGTGGAATTATAAAGTATAACTTGTCCTGCAAAACCAAGTCCCCATACGGCTATGTGAACGGAAAATAAAAAAGTTATGTCTTCAGCAACGTAGGGAGAGTGAAAAACAAAAAAACTGAAAATTGCTACATCAGGAAAGGGTCAAAGGAATCGTTTATACAAAACAGAGTAGCTTGATACCTTATGCCTCATTCACACGTCAGTGTTTTGGTCAGTGATTTCCATCAGTGATTGTGAGCCAAAACCAGGATTAAAGCCTCCACAGATTTAGGGCTCATGCACACGACCGCGTGTATTTTGTGGTCCGCAAAAAATACGGATGACATCTGTATGCATTCCGTATTTTGCGGGACAAAACAGCTGTCCCCTAATAGAACAGTACTATCCTTGTCCGTAATGCGGACAATAATAGGACATGTTCTATTTTTTTGCGGAAGAGAAATACTGACATACAGAAACGGAATGTACACGGAGTAACTTCCATTTTTTTGTGGACCCATTGAAATGAATGGTTCCCCATAGAATCTGCAAGAAAAATAGAACGGACACGGAAAGAAAATATATTTGTGTGCATGAGCTCTAAGGGCTCTTGCACATGGCCGTAGCCATTTTTGTGGTCCACAAATTGCAGATCTGCAAAACACGACTATGTGGAATGCATTTTGTAGAACAGGATGTCCGGCCATTAATAGAACAGTCCTATCCTTGTCTGTAAAATGGAGAAGAATAGGACATGTTCTATTTTTTTGGGGGGTCGCGGAACGAACATAAGGATGAGGACAGCACATGGAGTGCTGTCTGCATCTTTTGCAGCCCAGTTGAAGTGAATGGGTCCACATCTGACCGGCACAAAATGCTCATCGGATGTGGACAAAAATTATGTTCATGTTGCACGCAAATTGCATTCCCCAAGGCACGGGCATCATCCATTTGGCTTGCGCTGATGGATGCAGACTCATTCAACTTGAATGGGTCCGCGATCCATCCACACCACAAAAAAATAGAGCATGTTCTATTTTTTTTAGGTGCCGAAGCAGGGACTGAAATGCAGTGGAGGCAATACACAGTACTTCTGTTGCCTTCTGCTCTGTGCCTCCGCTCCATATCTTCTGGATTGTGAACCCATTCAAGAGGGCCACAATACGGGCACGGCTGGCACACATTCGTGTGCATGAGCCTTAAAGGGGTTGTCTCATGATGGACAATGGGGGCATATCGCTAGGATATGCCCCCATTGTCTTATAGGTGCAGGTCCCACACCTATATCCAGAATGGAGCCCCACAAGGGTGGTAGCTGGACTCCAGTCTAGCCACCACCAAGCTGGCTCCCCATAGAAATTAATGGGAGGGCACCGCGCTTGCAGCAACCGCTCCCATTCATTTCTATGGAGCCGATGGAAATAGCCGAGCCAGCGCTCGGTTATTTTCTCTGGCCCCATAGAAAATGAATGGAGGGTGGCTGCGCATGTGCAGTGTGCCCTTCTTCACTTTCGGGGCTCCAGCAGTGGGATCCACACCTATAAGACAATGGGGGCATATCCTAGCGATATGCCCCCATTGTCCATTATGAGACAACCCCTTTAAGGCTATATATATATATATATATATATATATATATATATATATATTTGTTTTGGTTTTTTTGTTTAACCCCTTCCCGACCAGCGCCGTACATGTACGCCGCTGGTGCGGTGCGGGGACATGACGCCCGCTTGCGGGTGCGGCGGGCGTCATGGCCAGCCAGGGGCGGTCTTGGCATTTCTGGGGCCCCTAAGCGAAGTTATGTCTGGGCCCCCCCCCCAGTGACGCGTCACGCCCCTGATGACACGCCCTCTGATGACATGCCCTCTGATGACACGCCCCCTCCCCAATGACACACACACACACATCAAAGACTTTTTTAACAATGCTCCCCCATGAGACCTCAGATCAGCGTAATGTGCCCCCATGAGACCTCAGATCAGGGTAATGTGCCCCCATGAGACCTCAGATCAGCGTAATGTGCCCCCATGAGACCTCAGATCAGCAGAATGTGCCCCCATGAGACCTCAGACCAGCGTAATGTGCCCCCATCAGACCTCAGAGCAGCGTATTGTGCCCCCATCAGACCTCAGAGCAGCATATTGTGCCCCATCAGACCTCAGAGCTGCTCATGGGGCTCCCATCAAACCTCAGATCAGCGTATTGTTCCGCCATCAGACCCCAGATCAGCGTATTGTGCCCCCATCAGACCTCAGATCAGCAAAATGTGCCCCCATCAGACCTCAGATCAGCTTAATGTACCCCCATCAGAGCTCAGATCAGCGTATTGTGCCCCCATCAGACCTCAGATCATCCCACTGTGCCCCCATGAGACCTCAGATCAGCGTAATGTGCCCCCATGAGACCTCAGATCAGCGTAATGTGCCCCCATGAGACCTCAGATCAGCGTAATGTGCCCCCATCAGACCTCAGATCAGGGTAATGTGCCCCCATGAGACCTCAGATCAGCGTAATGTGCCCCCATGAGACCTCAGATCAGCAGAATGTGCCCCCATGAGACCTCAGACCAGCGTAATGTGCCCCCATCAGACCTCAGAGCAGCGTATTGTGCCCCCATCAGACCTCAGAGCAGCATATTGTGCCCCATCAGACCTCAGAGCTGCTCATGGGGCTCCCATCAAACCTCAGATCAGCGTATTGTTCCGCCATCAGACCCCAGATCAGCGTATTGTGCCCCCATCAGACCTCAGATCAGCAAAATGTGCCCCCATCAGACCTCAGATCAGCTTAATGTACCCCCATCAGAGCTCAGATCAGCGTATTGTGCCCCCATCAGACCTCAGATCAGCAAAATGTGCCCCCATCAGACCTCAGATCAGCTTAATGTACCCCCATCAGAGGTCAGATCAGCGTATTGTGCCCCCATCAGACCTCAGATCATCCCACTGTGCCCCCATGAGACCTCAGATCAGCGTAATGTGCCCCCATGAGACCTCAGATCAGCGTAATGTGCCCCCATCAGACCTCAGATCAGGGTAATGTGCCCCCATGAGACCTCAGATCAGCGTAATGTGCCCCCATGAGACCTCAGATCAGCAGAATGTGCCCCCATGAGACCTCAGACCAGCGTAATGTGCCCCCATCAGACCTCAGAGCAGCGTATTGTGCCCCCATCAGACCTCAGAGCAGCATATTGTGCCCCATCAGACCTCAAAGCTGCTCATGGGGCCCCCATCAAACCTCAGATCAGCGTATTGTTCCGCCATCAGACCCCAGATCAGCGTATTGTGCCCCCATCAGACCTCAGATCAGCAAAATGTGCCCCCATCAGACCTCAGATCAGCTTAATGTACCCCCATCAGAGCTCAGATCAGCGTATTGTGCCCCCATCAGACCTCAGATCATCCCACTGTGCCCCCATGAGACCTCAGATCAGCGTAATGTGCCCCCATGAGACCTCAGATCAGCGTAATGTGCCCCCATGAGACCTCAGATCAGCGTAATGTGCCCCCATCAGACCTCAGATCAGGGTAATGTGCCCCCATGAGACCTCAGATCAGCGTAATGTGCCCCCATGAGACCTCAGATCAGCAGAATGTGCCCCCATGAGACCTCAGACCAGCGTAATGTGCCCCCATGAGACCTCAGATCAGGGTAATGTGCCCCCATGAGACCTCAGATCAGCGTAATGTGCCCCCATGAGACCTCAGATCAGCAGAATGTGCCCCCATGAGACCTCAGACCAGCGTAATGTGCCCCCATCAGACCTCAGAGCAGCGTATTGTGCCCCCATCAGACCTCAGAGCAGCATATTGTGCCCCATCAGACCTCAGAGCTGCTCATGGGGCCCCCATCAAACCTCAGATCAGCGTATTGTTCCGCCATCAGACCCCAGATCAGCATATTGTGCCCCCATCAGACCTCAGATCAGCAAAATGTGCCCCCATCAGACCTCAGATCAGCTTAATGTACCCCCATCAGAGCTCAGATCAGCGTATTGTGCCCCCATCAGACCTCAGATCATCCCACTGTGCCCCCATGAGACCTCAGATCAGCGTAATGTGCCCCCATGAGACCTCAGATCAGTGTATTGTGCCCCCATGAGACCTCAGATCAGGGTAATGTGCCCCCATCAGACCTCAGAGCAGCATATTGTGCCCCATCAGACCTCAGATCAGCTTATTGTGCCGCCATCAGACCTCAGATCATCCCACCCAGCCACATAAGAGTAAAATAAAAAAGCTTTCTTACCTGTCCTGCGGCTGCCCTCCGGTCCGGCGCTCCACTCTCTTCCCTGGCTGACGCGCACTATGACCTGACGCTGCGCAGCTTTTTTATTTTACTCTTATGTGGCTGGGTGGGATGATGGGGGGTCCCTACATACAAGTGAGCGCTTCCTTAATGGAAGCGCTCACTTGTATTGGCCATCCCTGCTGGCCCCCCCAGAATGTATTAGGAGGGCGGGCGGTCTTGGGCACAACAGCGGAGCGTGGGGGCCCCCTTAGACGTCGGGGGCCCCATGCAAATGAATAGGATGCGTGGTGCCCAAGACCGCCCCTGTGGCCGGCAAGTCTCTGCTGTTTCTAACAGCAGAGACTTGCCGCTACTTACCGCCATCGGCAGCGTCTTCTAGGCCCTTCTGATGCCGTGATCACGGCATCAGGATGCGTCTGAACCCGGAAGCGTGGTGTACAGACGCCCCGAGTGGCCAATCGGGGTGTCTGTACACCATATGAAAACTGTAATCCTCGCTGGTGAGGATTACAGTTTTCAAAGTGCAATTCTTATTCTGGCCACTAGATGGCAGGCCAGGATAAGAAATGAGCAATTCATGGATTTATCTCAGTCTAGTAAATCCCTGATTGCTCATAAAGAAAAAAAAAAACACAATATATCAGCTCATATTTGAGCTTAAAAATAGTCAGAAAAAAAATGTTAAAAAATATATAAAAAATATATAAAAGTTCAAATCACCCCCCTTTCCATATAATGAAAAAATCAATACCTAAATAACAATAAATATAGACATCATGGGTATCACCGTGACTGAAAACGCCTGTACTTTTAAAATATAAAAAAAAAATTCCAATACGGCGAATTGTGTGGCGGAAAAAAGCATCCAAATGGCGATTCGCCGTTTTTGTCGCTTTTTTTTCTAAAAAAATTAAATAAATAATTTAAAAAGTGTTAAATAAAAGTAATAAATAAAAAGTGATCAAAAAGTCAAACACACCACAGAATGGTATCAATAAAAACTTCAGATCGCCCCGCAAAAAATTAGCCCCCATACAGCTCCATAGGAAAAACTATACATATTAGGTATTGCCGGATTCGTACTGACCAGTAGAATGAAAGTAACTGGTCAGTTTTAATGCACATCAAACGCTATAAATAAGAAACCCGTAGAACTGTAGCGGAATAGCGTTTTTTTGCAATTTCAACCTATTTGGAATTTTTTTCCCGCTTCCCACTACACCATATACAATATTAAATGGTGGCGTTGGAAAGTACAACTTGTCCCGCAAAAAACAAGCCCTCATACAGCTATCTGAACAGAAAAATAAAACAGTTAGGCCTCTTTCACACGAGCATCGTGGATTTGTTCAGGATGCGTTGCGGATGCGTTGCGGATGCGTTAAAAACGCGCGGATTGCATGCGGATGCAATGCGTTGCGTTTTTAACGCACCCCCATTCATTTCTATGGAGCCTGGGCTGCGTGAAAAACGCAGAATATAGAACATGCTGTGTTTTTCACGCAACGCAGAAGTGATGCGTGAAATAAAACGCTCATGTGAAAAGCTCCATTAGGCCCCTTTCACACGGGCGAGAATTCCGCGCGGGTGCAATGCGTGATGCGAACGCATTGCACCCGCACTGAATCCTGACCCATTCATTTTAAGGCCTCTTTCACACGAGCGTGTCCGGATTTGGTCCGGATGCGTTCAGGAAAATCCGCACGCATCCGCACCAATCCGCACGCAATCGCAGTCAGTTTTGACTGCGATCGCGTACGTTCGTTCAGTTTTTTCCGCGCGGGTGTGAAGCGTTTCAATGCGTTTTTCACGCGCGTGCGAAAAAACTGAATGTTTACAAACAACATCTCTTAGCAACCATGCGTTAAAACCGCATTGCACCCGCACTTGTGTGCGGATGCAATGCGAATTTCACGCAGACCCATTCACTTCAATGGGGCCAGTTCTGCGTGAAAAACACAGAATATAGAACATGCTGCGATTTTCACGCAACGGCGAACTGCTGCGTGAAAAACATCGCTCATGTGAAAAGCCCCATTGAAATTAATGGGTCAGGATTCAGTGCGGGTGCAATGCGTTCGCATCACGCATTGCACCCACGCGGAAATCTCGCCTGTGTGAAAGGGGCCTTATGGCTGTTTGAAGGCAGGGAGCGCAAAACGAAAATGCAAAACCGAAAAAACCTCCGGGGTAGAAAGGGTTAAGAAAGGTATATGGGACATCATCTGAAAAAATACCACACATAGAGAATGTTGCAATTTAAAAAACATGGTAATGCCTTCTTCGCACGTCAGTTATTTGATCAGTTATTTCCATCAGTTAGGCCTCATGCACACGAACGTATTTTTTTTCCGCGTCCGTTCCGTTTTTTTGGGGGATAGGATGCAGACCCATTCATTTCAATGGGTCAGCAAAAAATGCGGACAGCACACCGTGTGCTATCCGCATCAGTATGTCCGTTCCGTAGCCCCGCAAAAAAAATAGAACATGTCCTATTCTGGTCCGTCTTGCGGACAAGGATAGGCATTGTTACAATGGATCCGCGAAAAAAAACGGAAACACGGATGCCATCCGTTTTTTTTGCGGATCCGCAATTTGCGGACCGCAAAACACATACGGTCGTGTGCATGTAGCCTTATTGTGAGTCAAAACCAGGAGTGGAGGCTACACAGAGATAAGGTATAATGGAAAGATCTGCACCTGTTCTGTGTTTTTGACCCGCACCTGGCTTTGGCTCACAATAACTGATGTAAATAACTGATCAAATAACTGAAGTGTGAACAAGGCCTAATTAAGAAAAAAGAAAGAAAAAAAAAAAAACTAGCAAAGTACATATCTTAAAACACCACTACCAAAACAAATTTGTGCTTGTAGGGTGTATTATAATTTTCTGTTGTACAGCATGTAACATCTGCTGTTTTTTATTTGTTTTGTGGCTAAAAAAAAAAAAAAGGCCTATTGTGAATCTACCCATATACACTTGTGTGGGCCTGGCCTACAATATTTTTCTTCTTTCCCTGCTTTGATTTTGGGATAGAAAAAAAATCAATCTAGGGTTTATTTTTTACCTGCAGGCTTTGGTCAGGTTGATGCCATTTTGACCCTAAATTGAGGAATGGATTAAAAAAGAAAAGACATAGTAGTCTACATACTCAGCTTTTAGAATCCACACGTGATTTTTGGTGTCAAAAACTGCATAGAAAAACATACCCTGATCAGAATTTGCAGGTGTGATATTGCCCTATGTGAAGCAGCCCACAGTTTTGGACCTGGACAGTGAATTGTCTATATGGGGCTTTATCAAACAGCTGTGTGCAGCACTCACCTGCCTCTCATCAAGTTTTCCTGCAGGCAGAGGAGATATAGACGGGCTCAGTAGACAGTCTTGTTCCACAGGTAGACAGTCTGTGTTAGTGAGACAGTTGGGAAAGTGGGATTTACATTATCTGAGTGTAACTGGCGTAAGGTAAGTGAACATGGTACATGGCAGTGTAGTTTAGGTGGATTTTTATGGGGGTTTTGCATCAAATCTGCATCTGTGGCAAAGGGTGAAATCTGAACTGAAAATCTGCACAAAAAGTTGACCTGCTGCAGATTTCAAAATACACAGGCAATATACATTGCCTAACAGTGTAAGGTCCCTTTCATACGAGTGTGTTTTTCTGTGCAGGTGCAATGCGTGAAGTTAGCGCATAGCACCCGCACTGAATCTTGACCCATTCATTTCATGTACATGAGCGTTGTTTTTCATGAATCTTTTCTGAGTGGCATCGCAGCTATAATGCAGCTGTAACATAGCAGACAAAACTGACTGAACTTGCTTGCAAAATTGTGCACGTTTTACTGAACGCACCCTGACAGTCTTTATTGCTCATGTGAAAGAGGCCTAACTCAGATTTTGAAAATCTTATCTACTGATATTACTATTACACTGTGGATTTATCGCGCAAAAACCTGCATATCGTATGTACCATTGGCGCTATATATCAAAATGGTGTAAAGTAAAACTGGCTTATTTGTCCATGGCAACCAATCAGATTCCACCTTTCATTTTCCAAAGGAGCTGCCAAAAATGAAAGATGGAATCTGGTTGCTATGGGCAACTAAGCCAGTTCTACTTTATGTTAGTTTGATAAAGAACCCCACATGTGCTTGTAACCTAATATGTTCATACATAAAAGAATGTATTAATGCTAGTTAGGGTGGGGAGTCAGAATTAATAAATCTCCATTTTGCAGTTATACTACTACTGCCACATGTGAACACTAGTACCACTTTTAGGCCTGTTTCACACAGTAAGGGCTCATGCACACGACTGTTGGATGTTTTGCTGTCCGCAAAACATGGATACCAGCCTTGTACATTCCACATTTTGTGGAACGTCCGGCCCTTAATAGAACAGTCCTATCCTTGTATGTAGTATGTAATCGCATCCAGACTGAATCCTGACCATCCATTTCAGTGGGTCTGTGTACGTGAGTATCGTTTATCACTGAAAAATTACAGCGTGTTATTGTTCTTCATGCATATTTTCCCCATAGAAGTGAATAGGACCCGAGCGAAAAATGGAAGGCATCTGAATGCAATGTGTTTTTCACTGATGGTTGATAGATGTATAGTTTGGTTTTTCTTCATACATAAAAAGTGCATGCAATCTGGATAGAATCCAGAAAGAAATGGCAATTGGAGTAAAAACTGATTCAACTTGTTCGAAAAACCCATCAGTTTTTACCTGACCAGATCATGACACAATCCATATTTTGCTTGTGTGAAGGTGGTGTACAAAGTTGCTTAACCTTAACCCTTAGAGGACCCTGTAACTTTCCATTTTTGCGTTTTCACTCCCTGCCTTCCAGTAGTCTTGACTTTATTTTTCCGTTCACATAGCTTTGAGGACTCATTTATTGTGGGACAAGTTGTACTTTCTAATGGCGCCATTAACGGTTGCATACCATGTAGTGGGAAGCGGAAAAAAAAATTCCAAATGGGGCGGAATTGGGAAAAGCAATTCTGAGAGGTGTTTATTTTTCCACTATGTGATAAAATTGACCTGTTACATTCATTCTCCAGGTCAGTACGGTTATAATGATACCACACTTGTATAATTTTTCTTGTTTTAATACTGAAAAAAAATTAACTGTTGAGAAAAAAAGTATGTTATCACCATATTCTGACCCCCTATAACTTTTTTGTAGTTATGTGTTCTGGGCTGTGTGAGGGCTCATTTTGTGTGGGGTGATCTGTACTTTTCAGTGATACCAATTTGAAGTGTGTGTGACTTTGGTCACTTTAAAAAATATTGGGTTGTCAAGGTGAATTGGCTGTTTTTATTTTTTTTTCCCCGTTGTGCCATTTGCCGTATGCAATTAATAGTTATATTTTAATTGTATGGCCATTTTTGGACGTGGCAATGTTTTATTTTTTTTGGTTAATTTGTATTTGGTTATGTATGTATATATGTGTATGTCTCTATCTCGAACACACATACACACACACACACACACACTAGCTGAAGGACCCGGGTATATTTAATTTATTTCTTTTACTGTTTGTGTGTGTGTCGTTAAAAGATATCAAGAGTGACCTCTACAGCGGCCCGCCCCTTTGAGAGTGACCTCTACAGCGGCCCGCCCCTTTGAGAGTGACCTCTACAGCGGCCCGCCCCTTTGAGAGTGACCTCTACAGCGCCCGCCCCTTTGAGAGTGACCTCTACAGCGGCCCGCCCCTTTGAGAGTGACCTCTACAGCGGCCCGCCCCTTTGAGAGTGACCTCTACAGCGGCCCGCCCCTTTGAGAGTGACCTCTACAGCGGCCCGCCCCTTTGAGAGTGACCTCTACAGCGGCCCGCCCCTTTGAGAGTGACCTCTACAGCGGCCCGCCCCTTTGAGAGTGACCTCTACAGCGGCCCGCCCCTTTGAGAGTGACCTCTACAGCGGCCCGCCCCTTTGAGAGTGACCTCTACAGCGGCCCGCCCTTTGAGAGTGACCTCTACAGCGGCCCGCCCCTTTGAGAGTGACCTCTACAGCGGCCCGCCCCTTTGAGAGTGACCTCTACAGCGGCCCGCCCCTTTGAGAGTGACCTCTACAGCGGCCCGCCCCTTTGAGAGTGACCTCTACAGCGGCCCGCCCCTTTGAGAGTGACCTCTACAGCGGCCCGCCCCTTTGAGAGTGACCTCTACAGCGGCCCGCCCCTTTGAGAGTGACCTCTACAGCGGCCCGCCCCTTTGAGAGTGACCTCTACAGCGGCCCGCCCCTTTGAGAGTGACCTCTACAGCGGCCCCCTTGAGTGACCTCTACAGGCCCCCCTTTGAGAGTGACCTCTACAGCGGCCCGCCCCTTTGAGAGTGACCTCTACAGCGGCCCGCCCCTTTGAGAGTGACCTCTACAGCGGCCCGCCCCTTTGAGAGTGACCTCTACAGCGGCCCGCCCCTTTGAGAGTGACCTCTACAGCGGCCCGCCCCTTTGAGAGTGACCTCTACAGCGGCCCGCCCCTTTGAGAGTGACCTCTACAGCGGCCCGCCCCTTTGAGAGTGACCTCTACAGCGGCCCGCCCCTTTGAGAGTGACCTCTACAGCGGCCCGCCCCTTTGAGAGTGACCTCTACAGCGGCCCGCCCCTTTGAGAGTGACCTCTACAGCGGCCCGCCCTTTGAGAGTGACCTCTACAGCGGCCCGCCCCTTTGAGAGTGACCTCTACAGCGGCCCGCCCCTTTGAGAGTGACCTCCCCTGTGTCTGTCCAGGAACTGCGTCGGACGGAGAACAGGTAGCCAGAAAACTGGACTGTCCAGCTTAAAGCTGGACATCTGGCCACCCTAACATCAAGCCTGCCCCTAGGGTGGCCAGAGGTCTTGTTTTAGGCTGGACGGTCTGGCTTTCAGACTCCCTGTCCTCTGTCATGCGCAGGGCCTGGATGGACACAGCAGCAGTACTCTCAGCAGCAGCACTGTGCAGTCAGAGCAATGAGCTGCAGGGAGAAAGTCACCCTCCCCCCCACCCCTGCAGCTGACAGAAGGTGATTTTACCAATATTTTTAATCCCGGTCAAATGCAGCATGGGAGGGGCGTGGCCTGACTGAGTCAGGGGCGTGACTTAGTGGGATCTGGGGGTGGTGCTTTTAAGTCCTTCTTTTGACGGTGGCTGGAATTACAGGTCGATGCCATAGTAATTTAGGAGGAAGGTGGGTAGCAGTGGAAGAAAACATCTTTTATTACTACTGAACAGTAAATATGTAAAATTTACATTATATGAGGTAATGATTGATGATGAGTTAGTCTAAAACATAAATTATGGTAACTGGGAATACCCATTTACCATTGTCATCCACAGTGCTCTGCCTTTTTAATGCAGACCTAAAGCAGTGAACTGGCTAGGTTGTCCTAGAAACCTGATGTGTGCCTGTGAGCTTCTATTGGCTGATAAGGGTCATGTGACCAGGCTACTATTGGCTAATGCATTGGAATATCTCAGGAACGGTGAAAACTGTTCTAAGACCTTCCCGGACACCTGATGTACATGTGTGCCAAATTTTGTGATTGTAGCTGCAGCGGTGCGGATTCCTTTAGCGGACATACACACACACTCGGTTTTATATATTAGATAATCTCTTAATATAAAAATGAGTGTCTGTCTGCCAACATTACAACTGGGAACTTTGGTTTTAAACTCCAACTGCCATTCTCTGCAAAGGCACACACAGGGAGGGCAGGTTTCCATAACAACCAGGTAATTATCAGCAGCTGAGGATCTCATCCATTTCTATTCACTGACACTGTTAAAGGTATTCCGGTTACCATAAATATAACTTATGCTTTTTTCTATTACTACAGTTCAGTAGTAATAAAAGATGTTTTCCTCCACTGCTGTCTATTGCGTGGGCTCATAAATAAGCATGGTATTGACCTTTAATTCAGGCCACCCTAAAAGAAGTACTTAAAACCCCCACCCCAGATCTCACTAAGCCACACCCCCGACTCAATCAGGCCACACCCCCTTTCACTCCGCAGCCAACAGAGATTGAAAAAAATAAAGGTAAAAATCAACTTCTGTCAGCTGCAGGGATGGGTGGGAGGTTGACTTTCTTTCTGCAACAACACACAGAAACATTAAATGAAATAGATTAAATACACCCATGTGAAGCGTCTTGCTAATCCACGCCCCCGACTGTCAGGTTACGCCCCCTACCACTCCGCAGCCAACAGGGATTGAAAAAATAAAGATAAAAATGCAGGGGTGGGAGGGTGAATTTCTCTCTGCAACGACACACAAAAATTTTAGATAAAATAGACTAATTATAGACTACAACTGTTTGAATTGTCTTGCTAAGTCACGCCCCCAACTCTGTCAGACCACGCCCCCTCCCACTCTGCAGCCATTCTGCAACGACACACAGAAACATTAAATGAAATAGATTAAATCACCTATGCGAAGCGCTTTGCTAATCCACACCCCCAACTCTGTCAGGTCATGCCCCCTCCCACTCCACAGCCAACAGGGATTGAAAGAATGAAGGGAAAAATAAACTTCTGTCAGCTGCAGGGGTGGGAGGGTGAATTTCTCTCTGCAATGACACACAAAATTTAGACTACAACCGAAGCAGGGATTGAAAAAATGAAGGTAAATATCAATTTCTGTCAGCTGCATTGACTTTCTCTCTGCAACGACACACAGAAACATTAAATAAATAGATGAAATATACCCAGGCGAAGCCGGGTCTTTCTGCTAGTAATATATATATATATATATATATATATATATATATATATATATATAATCAGAAGTTGATTTTTACCTTCATTTTTTTAATCCCGATTTGGCCTCGGAGTGGAAGGGGGCGTGACCTGACCGGGTTGGGGGTGTGGTTTAGTGAAACCTTGGGGGGGGGGGGGGTGCTTTTAAGCCCTTCTTTTCAGGGTGAACTGAATTACAGGTCAATGCCATGGTAATTTGAGGAAACACAGTGGGTAGCAGTGGAAGAAAACATTGCTTTGCACAGGTATACTTAACCCCTTAAGGCCGAAGCTACTTTTACACTTAATGCCGAAGCCACATTTTTTAAATCTGCCATGTGTCACTTTATTAATTCATAACTTTGGGATTCTTTCACCGATTCGACTGATTCCAAGATTGTTTTTTCGTGACATATTCTACTTTATTTTAGTAATAGCTTTGGGTTGATATTTGCAGTGTTTACTTGTTGGAAATTCCACAATTTCATGAAAAATTGGAAAAAATAGCATTTTTCTAAGTTTGAAATTCTCTGCTTCTAAGGAAGATAGTGACACCACATAAATTAGATATATATTCATATTAGCAATATGTTTTTATGTAGAGAAAAAAATTCTGTACTTTTATGTTTTCAAGGCATTACAGGGCTTCAAAGTTTAGTAGCAATTTTCTAAATTTTGACCAAAATTTCAAAATCTGTTTTTTTGAGCGACCAGCCCTGTTTTGACATGGGTTTATGGGGCCTGCATGTTATAAAACCCCATAAATCACTCCACTTTAAAAACTTCACCCCTGAAAGTACTCAGAACAAGATTTTTAAGTTTATTAACCCTATAGTTAGTTCACAGGAATAACCCATAAATAGCCTGTAAAAATGAATAATCTGATTTTTTTTTTTTACACTTATATGTTGTTGTAGCCCCAAATTCTTCATTTTCACAAGGGATATAAGAAGAAAAATTTCTACAATATTTGTTAAGCAATTTCTCCTGAGTACGGGAATACCCCATATGTGTATGTAAAACACTGTACAGACGCACAGGAGGGCTTGGCAAGGAAAGAGCGCCGTTTGGATTTCGGAGGCAGGATTTGACTGGATTTTTGGTTGAGGGCTATGTCATGTTTGCAAAGCCCCTGTGGTATCAAGGCAGTGGAAAACCCCCACATGTGACCCCCTACACTGCAACTTAACAACGGTCCCTAACACTAGCCCTAACTAATACTAATTATTGCCCCCCTAACACCCTAAGCCTAACTAAGATTCTAAACTAATCCCCTCTAACAATTTTTTTTTTTTTTTTTTTTTGTAACAGTCTTGAGGGATGAGGGACCTGGGGAGGTCTGGGATTAGCAGTCACAGCTCAGCTGTGCTGCTTACTGCCACTGCAGTGAGGATGGACTACAGAGCGGACGGAAGGAGGAGTGTGGGGTATGCTGGGGTGTATTGGGGCTCTCTGAACTTATTTTATTCTGACTCGCACAACTTCTCTGATCTCTCTCAGGAACACTGTGAGGAGATCGGAGATGATTCTGTGTACTATAAGCGGCGTTACAGTACACAGAAGCGGTGACTGGTCTGTCATATTTGACAGACCAATCACAGCGATCGCTGACATGGGGACCACCGATTGGTCCCTTTGTCAGCTTCCTGTGATGCTTGGCTGTCTGACAGCCGGCGTCACAGGTATGTCACGGTCACAGTTGCCACTGTGACCGCTGCAGTCTGACGGCTTATCCCGTCATGGGGCGGGAAGCGGCTCCCGCCCATGACGGGATAAGTCATTGGGCGTTAAGGGGTTAATCTATTTCATTTAATGTTTGTGTGTATTCAATCCCTGTTGGCTATGGAGTGGGAGGGGGCCTGGCCTGACCAAGTTGGGGGTGTGACGTAGTGAGACCTGGGGCAGGGGTTTTAAGTCCTTTAGTGGGTGGCCTGAATTATAGGTCAATGCCATGGTAATTTATGAGGACACACAATGTGTAGCAGTGGAAGAAAACATCTTTTATAACTACGGAACGGTCTTAGTCTAAAATTAGTCTAAAACATAAGTTATATTTCTGGTAACCGGAATACCCCTTTAATAGTGTCATCCACAGCGCTCTGCCCCTTTAAAGCAGTGAAGAGAAATGGCTGGGTTATTTACCAGAGCATCTCAGCTGGCTGCTAATTACCTAGCTGGGTTGTTATGGAAACCAGTGTGTATGTGGAGAAAATAGCAGTTGGAATTTGAAGTGAAATGCTCCCAGGCTAATATTGGCTAATGGAGATCATATTTTGGGAATATGTCGGACAGTATATTTTTTATTTTTATTTTTTTTTGCCCTGGATGACGATAACTGTCAATCATTAGATTGGCCATTGGGTTCATTGATGGGTATATAGCCATCATTGAACACTTAATTTTCAATATAACAGTGCTACCACCTAGTGGCCTGTATTGGTATTTTCCATTTCACCACCATGACGGCATATACACGAGAGATGACCCCTGACCTCTGTAGGGGCAGGAAAACAGAGAAGAGGTTAAATAGCCCCCTCCCACCACCAACACCAGTGTTTTTCATGCCCCTACAGTGGCTAGGACAGAGAAGTCCTTTCTGCTCGTCAGGGAGGTGAAATGGAAACAGGAGTAATTTCTTTTCTGCCGAAGTTTCCACTTGCCCGGGTCTGCATCGGGGGTTTTTGAGCTCCCCTCGCAGCAGATGTGTGCCTGGTGCAATCTCTCCCCGTTCCTCCCGCGGTATCTACCAACGCTGGGCGGGGAGGAACCTTGCGGTATTGTACCTGTAAATCGGGTACCTACCCGCTGCTGCCGGACCTTCCTTTCCCCTTTGTGGGACAAGCAGGTGTCGCGGGATGCGGACCGCACGCGTGCGTGGGCGTCCGATGTGGGGCATGGATGCAGGGCTGTGACGTCTTCCGGTACTCCCGGGTGACGCACTTCCATACCCGAAAGTCGGGGGAGCGAATGCGCATAAAATGGAACCGGGGGCCTCCCACGTGTATCTGAGGTCTGTTTGGGAACACACTGTTCACCATGTCTGGTCCTGAGTGCCCCACAATCAAAGAACCGGGTTCTCCGGTACATCAAACCTTCCTCTAATCCCATAGGTTTCTAAAGAGGCTCAGAAAAAGCCCAAGAAAACTGAGATGCATTCAATGTAACAAAAAACTTCCGGAGTTATACGTTAAGAAGTTATGCAAAGAATGTATCGCAAGTGTGATTAGAGAGGAACAACCTTCTATGATTCAGGAATTTAAATCCATGATTCAAGAAGGTCAGATCTTCTCTGGCGCTTTTGAGAGAGGAACCGGGTGTACTTCCCCACAAGTGCCAAAGAGTTACAAGGGATTCTTCTTCAGAGCGTGTTTGGCCCTGTGCTTGACAAAATATTAGAAAAAGCTACAGATAAGAAAAAAGGGTTCCCCGAAGAGAGGCCACCTAGAAGAAAATTTCCTTTTCGCCCCATGCAAATCAAGAAAGATCTTAGAGGCAAAGGTAAAACAGGTCGCTGGAGCTACCAAAAAGGAGGCAGAGGCAGGGGTTTTCTCCTTAATCCCCAAAATAAAACCTCAGAAAAACAATGACGCCATAGTGGGAGGGAGACTGAGGAATTACCTTCCTCAATGGCAAAACGTAACATCAAATCCTTGGGCCATAAATATTATAAGAGAAGGTTACAACATAGAATTTTCCTCTCTCCCCCCAAACCATTTTCAGACCACAATCCAAAAACTTCCGATCAGAAACCAGATCTGGGAAAGAATTCAGAATCTCATAAAGTCGGAGGTCATAATTCCGGTTCCAAAATCCCAAGAGGGGCGCGGTTATTATTCCCCTCTGTTTCTAGTAAAGAAACCAGACGGTACCCCCCGCACAATAATAAATTTAATAAATTTGAACAAATATATTGTCTACCGAAAATTCAAAATGGAATCAATCAGCTCTACAATTCCATTAATCCATCCAGACGCACTCCTATGTTCCATCGATTTAAAGGATGCGTACTATCACGTTCCAATCCAACAGTCGTGTCAAAAGTTTCTACGATTTGCGATAAAAGACCCAGGGGGAACTACGTGTCATTTTCAGTTTACTACCCTTCCTTTCGGAATCTCCTCGGCTCCGAGAGTCTTCACAAAGCTGGTAGTCGAGATGATCGCTTTCCTACGGAAGGAAGGACTCCTTATAATCCCGTATCTGGACGACTTTCTTCTAGTCACCCATTCTCAACATCAAATGCGATGGGATCTAAAAAGATTTCTTTCTGTCATTCAGGACCTAGGCTGGGTCGTGAACGAACCAAAATCTTGCCTCACTCCCACATCAAAAATAAAATTCTTAGGCGTACTCCTAGACGCAAAGAAACGGATGTCCTTTCTACCAAACGAAAGAATCAAGTGCTTACAAGCCAGAGTTCGGTGGTTCCTAAAAATAAAGTCCTGTTCTATCAGGGAGGTCATGAGCCTTTTAGGACTAATGTCTGCCTGCATCGTAGCGGTCCCGTGGTGTCAGGTACATTACAGAACACTTCAATTATGGCTCCTAAGGAAATGGGACAGAAAACAAAAATCCCTGGACTCCAAGCATCATATTCCTGTACGAGTAAAAAATTCCGTTCGATGGTGGCTCTCAAGAAAACCTGTGCAAAGGGGTACAATGGTTAAAAGAACCATCTATCATAATACAGACAGATGCAAGCAGTTCAGGATGGGGCGCCAAAATAGAAGGAAAAATATTCCAGGGAGTCTGGCCCAAGGAGATCTCTCTTCAGTCGTCAAATTTTCGGGAGCTCAGAGCTGTCTGGGAAGCTATCAAAGCTGCAGGACCACTACTACGAAATCTGCACATAAAGGTCCTGTCAGACAACATAACGACGGTTTCTTACCTCAAACACCAGGGAGGCACAAGGTCCCCAAAGCTCATGTGGTTAGCAAAAAAGATACTCTTGGGTAGAAGTAAACGTAAGATCAATTTCAGCAGTTCATCTGAAAGGCAGCCAGAACACCGTGGCCGATTACCTAAGCAGGAGAACATTAGACCAAGGAGAATGGTCACTGAACCAGGAAGTTTTCAATCTCATCTCACAAAATTGGAATCTTCCTCAAATAGATCTATTTGCTACAAGAGAGAATCAAAGTTCCAACGTTCTACTCTCTAAACCCGAGAGACTCCCCAATAGCAGTAGACGCTTTCGCACAAAAGTGGGAATGGCATCTTGCTTACCCGTTTCCACCGTTTCACCTAATTCCAAAGGTCATCCAGAAGGCAGTATCGGAGAAAACTCCTCTTATCCTGATCACACCATTCTGGCCCAAAAGGAGCTGGTTCTCCCTGCTGAAAAAACTTTCTCTAAGACCCATGGATACTTCCCCAAAGACGAGATATCCTATCTCAGGGTCCGGTACTGCATCCGAACCCAGAATTTTTCAGACTGATGGCTTGGATCCTGAGTCCTTGATGCTAAAAAACAAGGGTCTGTCTGACAGCGTAATCTGCACCTTGAAAGCAAGCAGGAAGCCGGTGACTTCGGCAATATACCTCAAAATATGGAAAACATTCTGCTTTTTCAGGTGATTCCATTCCAGCGAGACCCAACATGCATAAAATTCTAGACTTCCTCCAACATGGTCTAGAAATGGGACTAAGACCTTCAACCTTGAAGGTACAGATTTCTGCGCTCAGTGCCTTCCTAGACACAAAATTAGCCGACCATAGGTGGATTTCTAGATTTATTAAGGGAGCTTCTAGGTTAAAACCTAACATAGTATCTAGGATTCCCTCCTGGGATCTGAATACTGTCCTGGTAGGTCTTACAAAATCACCATTTGAGCCCTTGGATAGCTGTTCTTTGAAAAACCTGACATTAAAAACAGCCTTCCTTATTGCAATCTCATCAGCAAGACGCGCCTAGGAGAGATTCAGGCCTTATCCATACGAGAACCCTATCTTTCTATTAGTGACGACAGAATAACCTTAAGATTAGACCCAGGTTTTTTTACCAAAAGTTGTATCAGATTTCCATAAGTCAGGAAATTATCCTACCTACTTTTTGTAACAACCCCAAAAATGACAAAGAAAAGGATTTTCACTCATTAGATGTAAGAAGATCCGTCATCAAATATTTGGATGTTACTAGGGGGTTCAGACGATCCGATAATCTCCTTATTCAGTATTCGGGAAAAAATAAGGGGAAGTCTGTTTCAAATCATCTATTTCAAGATGGCTAAAGCAAGCAATTCTTACCTGTTATAAAATCTCAATCTCCAGTGCCCTATTAAAGTGCGGGCACACTCCACAAGAGCGATGTCTGCTTCCTATGCTGAGAAAGCAGGAGCATCCCTAGACCAGATCTGTCGGGCTGCGACTTGGTTAAGTTTTAACACATTCGTTAAACGTTACAGATTAGATCTTTTGGCCTCTGCTGATCTTTCTTTCGGCAGGAAGGTTTTACAAGCTGTAGCCCCCCCTTAAGTTGTGATCTGTTAGATCTCGTGTATATGCCGTCATGGTGGTGAAATGGAAAGCTGGAATTAGACTTACCGGTAATTCATTTTCCATGAAACCACCATGACGGCACCAGAATCCCCCCCCCCCCCCCCCAAAAAAAATATATATAAATAAGAGAAATAAGAGAATTCAGCCAATAAAAGGCCCCCTCCTTCCTACCTTCTCCAGTTGTTTCCTGTCCCTCGGAAGGCAGGAGTGATTCAGCTGTAATGCGCAGGGCCTTGGGTAAGTTGTCCAGTATGTCCGGAGGGCCTCTGCAGGAGTCAGGTTCTCGGGGCTCCGATGTGGCTCCTCCCCTCTTGGTGTAAGTCGTGGCGGCTTCCCCGGGCTTCTAAGTGATCCTTTGCTAGGTATTGGAAACAGACTTGGTGGCTGGGGGCGTTCCTGGGCCGGGAGCACTCCTGTGTATCCAGGAGGCGGCACGGCATGAATGACGTCGGGACACCGACGTCCGGGTCACGTGGGGTGTCACATGTTCGTACCAGGAAGTGGACATAAGGAGGGACGCGGCAAACAGGCGTTCCTCCTTCTGTGCTGTGTACTGGCTTCAGCGCTTTGCTTGCAAGCATGTCCAGTCAGCCGGAGTCGAATTCTGCCCGCAAGGCCACTGATGTCTCCAGGCCCTCCAGCCCTGTAAGCCCCTTCTGTGGGACATGGTTGTCTACCTACCTATCTGGTTCTTCCACTGGGTTTCTCCTTCTGGTGACGGGTTTCTTTTGGTTTATTCCCATTAACAGTGACACTGTTTTTTAGGGGAGAGAGTGTCCTAAGAGTGAACCGCCCAGAGGAGAAAGTGTGGAATGTGTAAAAAGGTGCCTCTTCTAAAAGATCGCTTTGCCCTAAATGTGCTAACAAAGTGGTGTCAGAGGAAACGCCTAGCTTGGTTGAACCCTGAGAGCCATTATTAAAGAAGTGGGTGCGGCAGTAGAAGCTAAGATGTCTTCAGCCACTGCCTCTACCTCAGATCTATGGTGTCTGAACAGGCATCAGATTCCGGATGAAGGTGAAATTTCTTCAGATTCGGCCTCTTGTGTTTCTGACGACATGGCGGGTCGTGCTCTCTGTTCTATTTAAGACAGTCACTGTTGAAAACTAGAGCTACAATTAATCTAGAAGAGCCCAGAGAACCACTAACAGTCCAGGACCAGATGTTCAGAGGTCTAACAGATAGAAATGTGTCTTCCCAGTTCATGATAATATTAAGACCCTAATCCAGAACGAGTGGAATGATCCAGAAAAGAGGCAATCTGTTACCAGAATGTTCAAAAGGAAATACCCTTTTTGCTGAGGACGATTCAAGTATCTGGGATAGACCTCCCAAGGGATGCCCCCAGTGGCAAGAATATCTAAGAAGACTTCCTTCCCGTTTGAGGATGTAGGATTACTAAAAGATCCTATGGATAAGAAATGTGAGTCTCTTCTTAAAAGACTTGGGAATCCTCAACCGCCATGCTTAGACCAGGAATAGCGGCCACATACACGGCAAGAACCCTCTCACTCTGGCTGGGTCAGCTGGAGGACATATCAAAGCTGGTACCCCTAGAGAAGACCGCTTAGCATCCATTCCTATACTCAAACAGGCATCGAATTTCCTGGCGGATGCCTCCGCTGACGTTGTAAAATTGACAGCAAAAACAGCAGCCCTATCTAATGCCTCACGTAGAGCAATCTGGTTAGTCATGGTCGGGAGATTCTTCCTCTAAAAACAGGCTTTGCGCTCTTCCATGTGAGGGGGATCGGGTCTTCGGTTCGGCATTGGATGATATTCTTGACAAAGCATCCGATAGGAAGAAAGGATTCCTACTGAGTCCAAATTCTTCCACCAGAGACGGTCCTTTCGTCCCCAAAGACGTTGTGGTTTTGAGCAAAAAAAGGATTCCACTACTTGGCAGTCAAGAAATAGGAACAAAGTGTTCCTGTTCAACCAGGGAAAATCCTCTCGCCCAAATCCCCAATGACGCCAGGGGTCCTGTGGGGGGAAGACTGAGACACTTCAGTCAGGCTTGGGAAAAGATTCATGCATCCCCCTGGGTGCTCTCCGTCCTAAGCAGGGGATATCGCCTGGAATTTCTCTGTCTCCCTCCAGACATATATAGAAAATCCGATATTGAACAAAGAAAATCAAACTGCCTTGGAACATCAAGTCAATCTACTTCTACAAAAGGAAGCAATTATTCAGGTCCCATTTCAGGAACAAAAAGAGGGTTATTACGCCTTAATATTTCTGGTCAGAAAACCAAACGGATCATACTGAGCAATAATAAATCTGAAGGGCTTGAACAAATGTATAACATACAGGAAATTCAAGATGGAGACGGTTAAGTCAGTGATAAACCTACTTTCAAAAGACTGCTTCATGGTCAATGTGGATCTGTTGGATGCGTATTACCATGTCCCGATCCACGTGGATTTCCAAAAATATCTAAGGATGGCAGTGTGGTTCCAGGGACAGATCCGCCATTTTCAGTTCCAGGTATTGCCTTTCGGTCTCTTTGGCACCGAGGGTCTTCACAAAAATAGTGGCAGACATGGCAAAATTTTTCCATCTTTCCGGAATCCAGTTGATACCCTATCTGGACGATTTTCTAATTTCTGCCCCTTCAGAAAAACTGCTAAGAACCCATCTTCAGTCAGTTTCACAGAAATTGTCGGACCTGGGTTGGGTCATGAATCTCCAAAAAGCCTGTCTTCAGTCCAACCAGAAAAGATTGTTTTTGGGGGTCCTACTCGACTCTCAACAAATGTTGTCGTTTCTCCCTTTACAGAAACAAACAAACCTTATCCAGAAAGTAAGGACATTACAACGGTCAAAAGTTTCCTCTATCAGAGAAATAATGACTGTTGGGACTGATGACGTCCACCATCCCATCTGTAAAGTGGTCTCAGGCCCACTCCAGAACCCTGCAGGCATTCCTTCATACGTGGGACAAGTAAGTCATCCCTAAACAAGAAGGTAAGAATTCCAGTACCAGTGAAGTCTTCCCTGTCTTGGTGGACCAACCAGACAAACTTGTGTCAGGGGGTGGAATGGAGATTGTTGAATCAGATAGTCATCACCACAGATGCCAGCAAGCAGGGTTGGGGAGCCCATATGAAGGGAATAGTGGAGCAGGGTCTCTGGAAGTCGGACTTAAGCGAAGCATCCTCCAACAGACGGGAACTATCGGCTGTTTGGCAGTCCCTAAAAACTCTCACCCTGGAAATCCGAAAAAAACATGTAAAAATCCTTTCGGACAACACCACGACAGTAGCGTATTTGAACAAGCAGGGAGGGACCAGAAGCTTTCAACTCTTTATTAACAAAAAAGATCTTCAGATGGGCAGAGGAAAACATACTATCCATATCTGCAGTCCACATAAGAGGGAAAGAATCAGATTGCAGATTTCCTGAGCAGGGAACAGTTAAAAGGAGAGTGGAGCCTGAGTCCAGTAATATTTAACCAGAATCTGTGCTCGATGGGGAGTCCCAATAATCGACCTTTTCTCCTCCAGACAAAACCGGAAGGTTAGAACAGTTTTTTTTCCCTAACTCGACGGGATCTTCCTCTTGAGATAGATGCCCTATCAGTCCCTTGGCCCAGGGGTCCTTATGAAGATCATGGAGGAGAAAGCTCACGTAATCCTAATAGCCCCTTTCTGGCCCAGACGATCGTGGTTTCCGGTTCTGAAGAACTTTAGCAGGGACAATTTCTGGATTCTTCCAAATCTCCCAGATCTATTGAGCCAGGGACCAGTGTCCCATCCAGAAATTCCTCAGCTCCAACTGACGGCTTGGAGGTTGAGAGGACCTTTACTGAAAAAAAGGTCTATCGATGCGGTTATTCAGACACTCATGTACAGCAGAAAACCAGTAATGTCAAAAATCTATTTAAGATTCTGGCAGTCCTTTTTACAATTTGCAAATAATTCTTGGGACTCTTCTATGGCTCCGAATATTAGCCTAATCTTAGACTTCCTGCAAGCAGGCTTGAACAAAGGTCTAAGAGTGAGTGTTCTTAAGGTTCAGACGGCAGCTCTTAGTGCCTTTATGGGTACCAGACTGACAGACCTTGACTTAATTAAAATGTTTTTTTTTTAAAGGGGCCAGCAGACTTAATCCTAGACTTAGGTCCTGTGTCCCTCCTTGGGACTTAAATTTGGTTCTAGGTGAATTAATGAACCCTCCCTTTGAACCTATTAATGAGATCCCTTTAAAAATACTAACATTAAAACTTTTTTTTTTTTTACTGGCTATTAACTACTGCCAGGAGGGTGAGTGAGATCCAAGCCTTTTCCATTTTGCCTCCATATTTAACAATTCTGGATGACAGAATTATTTTGAAACATTCCCCTGAGTTCTTGCCTAAAGTAGTATCGAAATTCATTGTCAGCAAGAAAATATCTCTACCCTCACTTTGTTCCCATGCAGTGTCTGGAAGAAGCTATACCATCACTTAGATGTTAGAAGATGTGTCCTTCAATACCTCGAGGCCACTAAAGACCTGAGAAAAACGAACCAGCTCCTGATTCAATATCTGGGACTTAATCGTGGGAAAGCAGCTAGCAGGGCGTCCATTGCTAGATGGATTAAGTCTTGTATATGTCTAGCCTACGATAAGGGCAGGGGTGCCTACTCCTCCTCGGCTTAAAGCTCACTCCAACCAGAGCTTTGGCTGCGTCCTGGCAGAAGGAGCCTCTGCATCCCTGGAAGACATTTGCCGGGGCGCTACCTGGGTCTAATCCTTGTACCTTTTTCCGTCACTACAAGCTAGATGTACTTTTCCAGCAGGGACCTTTCCTTCGGTAGGAAGGTTCTGTTGGCTGTAGTCCCACCCTGATTATACTTGTCATTCCTCCAGGTGATGCCGTTGTGGAGGCGTGGGGAAAAGATAATTACTTACGGTAATTGGATTTTCCTTTAGCCTCCACGAACGGCACGAGGAATTCCCCACCCTAAAAAAGGTGTCCCATTTAGATGATGTTACAATCTAATGTAATGGCGGATATTCTTTGCTTATACGTTCTGGTTTGTTTGCAATTTTTTGTTTTGAATAAAAGTTAACGTATATACCTTCAGAGTCCCTAGGTTATTAACTGGAGAAGGTATGGAAGGAGGAGGCCTTTTTATTGGCTGAATTCTGTTATTTCCTGTCCCTGAGAAGGCGGGTTATCCTCCAGGTGATGCCGTTGTGGAGGCTAAAGGAGAATCCAATTACCGGTAAGTAATTATCATCTTTCCTCTAAATAGACTCCGAAGCCTGCTTGAGGCTCTGGGCTATTTGGAGCAATGTAACAGGTTCCCTGATCTGTTACATATGCAGGAGCACGCGGCTTCCGGACTGCTCTGATGCCGTGGTCAGATTTCACCACGGCATTTGAAGGGGAAAATTGTATACGATCAACCTGTATGGCTGAACGCATACATGTGCGTTGGTCTATATTTTAACAGCAGAAACCCGTCAGCTATGGCGCCCACTGCACGGTTGCGAACGGCACGATGTTTAAGACTAGAGGGATTAAAACTGACACTCTGGGGGGATTTTTTTCTTGTCCAGTGTATGATTTTTGTGGCGCAAAATGTGTGCTTTTTTCAGATGTTTAAATATAATATTTGACCTTTTCCAAACAGCTTTTTGTCCAATAAACCTAGTTTTATTTTTTTTTATTTTTATTTTTTTTTTTAGCAATGAGTAGGGACAGGAAACATTTTTTAATTTCAAATAACTCAACTACAGGAGCAACTGAACCATGACCAAAGATGTGAAACCAAAATTACATACCTTGCAGGAAAGATGGACATACTATTTGTTCTACTCAGAGGCTTTCTTTATATGGGTAATATGCCAAAAACAACCTGGACCACGTAGACACTTGAATGCATGCGCCACAATAATACATTTAGGTGGGTGCAATAGTCTTGCACCACAATTGCCAAGTACAAAATATGGCTCATTTAACAGCCTGCACCAAATAAATTAAACCATAAATGCGTGTACATATTGGAGGGGGGGGGGTGTCAGAGAATGACTGAGAAAAAGGTGAGCTTAGTAAATGTGTCCCATAGACTATAATGGGCATGATTGGTCCACATAACAGACCAGAGTAGTGCATGTCTGCTTGTTTTTTTCACTGATCACGGTCAGCTGAAAACCACTGATATGTTAACAAACACATTAAGGCCCCATTCACACGACCGTATGAATGGGGCCGCATCTCTTCCGCAATATTGCAGAATAGATGCGGCCCCATTCACCTCTATGGGAGCTGGCAGCTCCGCATAAAAAGATAAAGCATGTCCTATACTTGTCTGCAACAGCAGACAAGTATAGGCATTTTGAATTGGGCGCCAGCCGTGTGTTCCGCAGCGCTGCGGATACACACACCGGGCGGCAGTCGTAGTATTGCGGGCCGCAATTATTGCGGATCCGCATTATTACGACTGCGCGCCGGCATAAACTGAATTCTTGGATAACCGAACCTGTACGCCAAACTTGAAACACAAGTTCGCTTATCCTAAATAAAGCCAATGGATTAGAGTGCTGTCTGTGACTCATTGAGGTGTGAATGAGCCTCACATGAGACCTCTTCATCTTATATGCTGCCACTTGATTTGAGGTAGGAAGCTTGTAGTACTGTACATATCTGTGTAGAAGGCCACCTGCACATGAGTGGGGTGAGCTCGCTTAAGAGCCACACAAATTTCATAAGAATTAGGGTGGTCCTGCTCCATAAGAATTTCCAATTGTGGATTAGATGCGATTTTTGCAGCAGGTCTCACCCTTAAAAAAAGTGAAATCTGCAGCTAACACCGTAAACAAAATTGACATGCTGCACAATTGGATATCTGCACAGAAGATGATTCTACAAAGTGTACGAGATTTGTGCAATCCATACACTTTGCTGCTACACAGTACTATGCTGCGTCTTTTCCGCACAAAAATCCACTCTGAAAAACTGCACTTAATCCACGTGTTCAGATGGCCTTATGCTGCGGTTTTGCTGAATACTTCAGCAATACTTCCATTCTACTGTATTGCCGTGGTATCCATCTGCCCTATTTCCACATTGTCAGCTGCCATAACTTTGGTAAATTGACTATCTGCACTGCACTTGAATTACTAAGACATTATTTGCAACTTAACATGTGCACTCAGTTTGATAAGTGGAACCCAACGAGTCCATAGAATAACCAACTATGAGTTCAACTTTGAGCACTTATAAGCTTGTTTACTCTCCTCCCCAATCTACAGATGGGAAAGGACCACGATAGACTGGATATCTACTAAATATGGCCACCAACAATCAGGGATGTTTACCACCAAGTTCTCACTTCATCCCATGGATGACACCAAGTTAGGAAAGAACCTCTTATTTTTTTTTCTTGGGTTCCTCCTCAGTCTCAGAACGTCCTTTTATATATAGTGATATCTTTGGGGTCTTGGTGCAATACTTGGGTCTTTACCTAATCATCAGTGACTCACACATCACATCAATGAACAGTTTATTCCAGGAGTCCTTCATAGTTTTCTCACCAACCGCTAGCAAAGCTGATGGAAGCAATCAGGGCTGACCCTCTTTCTCATGGCACCTTAGCAGCAGCATGGTCTGACTCTTTGGTACTTACGCCCTTGGCTTTGGTCTTTTCCTTTGAGGTTCCCATGTACAAAAATAGAAATTGAAAGTGCAGATATCCCAAAAGTAATGGAGAGCAAACTGAATGCAGCATTGCCGATGCCACCGCTGTCCTCTTATAAGCAGTGATTTAGAGGTTACTTAACTGTAGCAATAATAATCGCTGGAGATTATCACACCAGAAATGTACTGCTGGACTATAATGGCTTTATTGTCAGACTGCTCACTTAATCCCCTCATGGCAGCCCCACAAAGCTCCAAAGTCTTGAAAGGTTTCCTGACGACTAGTTAGCTTATTAACCGGAAAGAGGTTTAAAGAGATTTTAATTTTTTCGAATTTTTTTGTTATTCGGTTTTTATTAAAAGACATCATATTGAAGAACACAACATCTTGTATTTGGTTCTAATCATTTTTCTCAGTGGGTTTCTGAGCAGTGATTATACTAGTCAGAATATGGATTATTTTAACGTGTCTGATTGGCCATGCATACTACTATACTACTATAATTGGCTAATTAGCGTGCGGGGAGGGGACTCGAGCATGGCGCTCGAGCACACACGAGGTGTCCAGGCCAACACCACGTGGTCACGAGCGCCGCCATGAATACCATATTCGGCTGAACATGTTCACTCAACACTATTGATGGCCTATCCTCAGGACAGGGCGTCAATATCAGATCGGTAGGAGTCTGATGCCCTGCATCCCCACCGATCAGTTCTTTAGGGCACCGTAAACCAGAAGTAGAAAATTTTGTCCACTGTGTAGTGGCCGTGTCGGGGTACTGCAGCTCAGCTCCTATTTAAGTAAGTAGTAGCTGAGCTATAGTATACCAGCACCAGAAACTACACCAGCGATGGATCCTTCAATTAACAATATAGTTTTTCGTGACGGCAGTGTCCAAAACAGCTGATCAGGGGTTGCAAGTGCAGCTGATCAGGGGGTGCTTTGCTAGCAATTTTGTGGAACGGGTGCGGACCCATTCATTTCAATGGGGCCGCAAAAGATGTGGGCAGCACACCGTGTGCTGTCCGCATCCGAAGTTCCGTTCCACGGCCCGACAAAAAGGATAGAGCACGTCGTATTCTTGCTTGCATTTCTTTCTATAAACAGGGCCGGCCATGTGCAGTCCACAAAAATGCGGAACATACACGGCCGGTATCCCTGATTTGTGGATCCGTAATTTGCGGACCTCAAAACACTTGCGGACGTGTGAATGGACCTTTATCCTTAGGAAAACCCATTTCTAAGCACCCTATCAGGGACTTCTGAGCGAACAAAGGTTCAACTATTCCGGACCCTGATCTATGAGCAACAGTGTCTCTCGCCCCGGGGGAACCAGCAGGTCCAGATGTTCCACAAGCTGCCCAATTATTGCATTGGGAGCTGTTTGAGGAGACATCCACAATCCTGTGAGTGTCGCTGCCTTCTCGCAGCTTACCAAGCACAGCAGCACCGTACATACATATATAGTGGCTTTGCTTGGTATTGCACTCAGCCCCATTCACTTTTATGGGACTGAGTTGCGCCTAGGTCATGTGACTGATGAATATGTCATCACTGGCCTCCAAGGAAGCCGCGGTGCTCACAGGAGCATCAGTTTCTCAACCAGCTGATCTGTAGGGGTCCTGGATGATGGACCCCCACCGATCAGATGCTGATGACCCATCCTGAGAATAAATCATCAGTATTAAAAGCTCGGAAAACTCCTTTAAGGCTACTTTCACACTGGCGGCAGGCCTGATCCGGCAGGTGAAGGGTGCTGCCGGATCAGGCCTGCCGCAGTGACATGTGTGGAGCCGGAACCGCGCTCCCGGCCCCACACGTCACACAGTACATACATACACATAAACATAAACATACACACACATATAGACAACAAAACACACATACATACTTACATGCTCCCGGCCAGGTCTTCGGAGCGTCGGAAGGACAGGACGGCTGCGCACAGGTGACGATTCCCCACAGCGCCCTCTGCTGGGCGCCTGGTGGAATCGTCATCTGTGCGCGCCGACCTGTCCTCCGACGCTCTGAAGACCTGCCGTGGAGTATGTAAGTATGTATGTGTGTTTGTTTGTCTATATGTGTTGTGTATGTTTATGTTTACGTGTATGTCTGTGTCTGTATGTGTCTGTGTAGCCAGATCCGTAATGAACTCCATTGAAAGTCAATGGAGGGCGGATCCGGTTACCATTATGGTCACACCAGACGGATCCGCCCCCATTGACTTGCATTGGGGGTCATTCCGGATCCGTCTTGGTGCAGATGCCTGGACCGGAGAGCAAACCGCAGCATGCTGCGGTTTGTTCTCCGGTCTGAAGACGGAACGGAATGCTTTCAGGAGCACTCCGTTGTCTTCAGTTCAGTTTTGTCCCCATTGACAATGAATGGGGACAAAACTGAAGCGTTTTATTCCGGTATTGAGCCCCTATGATGGAACTCAATACCGGAATTTTAAAACGCTAGTGTGAAAGTAGCCTTAGCCATATTCTTTGCAGTTTGATAAGAGTTTAGCTGTAATGAATGTTTATGAGGTCAGGAGATCAGAGATAAGGCGTCACATGAGCCGTATGATGGCAAACAGACTGATTTTTTTTAACCCGTGTATCTCAAAAATGGTTGAACATTTTTTAATGAAGACCAAAAATGACTTTTAGCTCAAAATGAGTAAAATGTAGTAATAATAATTAAAAAAAAGATTACTCCTAAGGCATCCATAGTCTTTAAGCATATTTGGAGGATGAAGTTATCAAGCCTGGTGGAAGGTTTTCAGCTGTAAAAATCGGTAATTTGGCATGCACTGTTTTTAAGAAAATTGTGACTTTTTGTGATTTCTCTACTTTTAACATGTTGGGAAAAGGGTTGTGGTTAGGCTCATGCAGACATCCGTGGAGCACGGTTCGTGGAAAACCCAGGCTGTGCTCCTGCTTGAGTGCAGGAGCACACGGCGTCATTGGTTGCTATGACTCAGCAGGAGCACGGTCCAGGTTTCCACGGACCGTGCTCCACGGATGTCTGCATGAGGCCTTAGTCCGGCAAGTAGATCTGTGCCAGATGTCGCAAATGCAAATTTTTTTAAAAAAAGTTGCAAAAAATGTTGCAATAACATGGAGCAAAAACACAATAATATCTCCCAACAAAAGAGCAATTTTTAAATATTTGATACATATGGTCCAGCACCACTGACTTCAAAACACAGATCACAGAAAGCCAACTGAAAGTGTGCGCATTCCTTCGCGCTGCCCCCCGTTGTGCGTACCACCCTATGCCGCAGCCCAGGCGTCTGCACCTAAGATCGATCGCGGTGTAGAAGATTCGTAAGGTTTGTCACATAGAGAACTGCCGTCACTAGGAGTACACCGGGAGTTCACCGTGTTCTACCTACTACTCAGATTATTTTATAAGTAGATTGTGTTCTGTAATGATCCGTTAATTTGCACAGGAAACGTAGCAGGGAAAATATGCTGCCGCATTATCCCGAATTATAGTACAAAGAAATTAAGAAGCATTTATTGTGTTAATTCAAGTAATTATTTAACATGTAGTTTGGAGGTCGCTGCCTCTGAGATCTCGGTGCTGCCGGGTAAACCCTGTATTATGAGAGTTAGGTGGCATTAGATTGTATTCTAAGCCTATGTCCACTTACTATTTCAACCAATAATAATTTTCAGATACAATGGAAAGCACGTCTTCTGCTCAATAGTGTAAAATATTGTCATACTGATGTCATATTCTGCAGCGCTGCACAGAGATTATCATCACCCACTGCCCCCCTATTATGGCTCACAATCTTAGGCCACTTTCACACTAGTGTCTTTGCTGGATCCGGCAGGGTTCAGCAAAAACGCTTCTGTTACCGATAATACAACCGTCTGCATCCATTATGAACGGATCCGGCTGTATTATCTGTAACATAGCCAAGACGGATCTGTCATGAACTCCACTGAAAGTCAATGGGGGAAGGATCCGTTTACTATTGTGTCAGATTATGTCAGAGAGAACGGATCCGTCCCCATTGACTTGCATTGACATAAAAGGGATCATGACAGGATGTTTTGCTCCGCATCCCAGGACGGAAAGAAAACCGCACCATGCTGCTCTCTGGTATGAGGACAGAATGCATTTCGGAGCACTCCGTTATGTTCAGTTATGTTTTGCATACAGCTATGTGCTTCGTGACCGGACCAGTCCTTTCTTTAGGTGAAACCAATATGATCCTGAAACGATATGCACTGTATGCCAACAAAAAGTCACCTACTGTCCTGCGTTTACTGCTGTTCCTACCTTTTTTTTTTTTTGCTTTCATTTTCCAGACCATACTGGGACCTGGCTGGGGATCATGAGCTGCTGGTCTACCACCTGCTTGAAGGGGGTCGTCTCACTTTCGCAAATTGCATTTATCATGTAGAGGAAGTTAATACAAGGCGCTTACTAATGTATTGTGATTGTCCATATTGCTTCCTTTGCTGGCTGGATTCATTTTTCCATCGCATTATACACTGCTCGTTTCCATGGTTAGGGTTGCAGGGTGGTCGTGCTTGCACACTATAGGAAAAAGCACCAGCCTTATGTGCGCTCCCGCGGTTCTGGCCACCAAAAAGGCAGTCACTTTTTTTCCTATAGTGTGCAAGCATGACTACTGCTGCTGGATTACAAGGTGTTCGTAACCCCTGGATAGGAGCAGTGTATAATGTGATGGAAAAATGAATCCAGCCAGCAAAGGAAGCAATATAGAAAATCACAATACATTAGTAAGTGCCTCGTATTCACTTCCTCTACATAATAAATGCAATTAGCTGAAGTGACAAAACCCTTTTAATGTTCTATGGGTGTTGCACCCTACTGCAACCTTTTGGCTACCCCCCGTTTTATTGCATATATATGGTCCTTCCTGTGATGCACTGACCTTCCTCTATTACATGTGATTACTACTACTTTATTTACTACTACCATGCTACTAGTACTTCTACTACTTCCAATCTATTATTAATCCACTAGTATTTCAATAATATTATGTCTGCAACTTTGTTTTCTAATTGTAGCTTATATTATTACTACTAACACTTACAGTACTATGTATTACTACTAGTGATTAGTATTGAGCAAACCTGCGATTTGCAAGTTCAGAGTTGGGGTTATCTAAGAATTCCATAATGGATTCCGTTAACAGACCATAACAGAATTCACAACTGACCCCTGTAAGAGATATTCCCTATTGCATTCCATAATAGACGTCTATGCTGGCCACTAGTGATGCTAATACTATTGAAATATTATGCTATAATACCTCCAATGACATACTATGCCTACTATTACTATTGCCATTATGTGACCACCATCACCTAAGCATTGCTACCTGTAACTGCTGCTATTACTACTAATATATTTTTGCTAATTTACTCATTTCTAATGTTTCTACAGCTACCACAGCTGCTATAGGCGCTACTACTACCCAAACGACTGCCGTTATATTGTTGCTACACCAACTGCTACAATATATTAGTATTCTACTACTAGCAAAACCACTACTGCTCATGTTTGTGAGTCAATTGCCAGCAGTCTGCCGTAAAGGTCCAGAAGGGTGTTACCACGTGGTGGTGTGTGTCTCTGCACAGCCTGACATCAGCATCACTGATTGGATCATACCAGACTGTGAAGGGACAACCTACCAACTGGTAATACCCATCCGGACCTTTATTGCAGACTGTTGGCAAGGCATTCATAAACTTCTAGTAGGAATAATAGAGGAACTGCACAACCTCGATTTATATGAAAAGATACTCAGGAATTGTTATTCCACAGGGAATGTAAGTGCTTGCTGAAACAGTCCTGAGTCTGGAGAGGGACTGCATATTGGGAAGTGACTACTCTGGATGTCATAACTGGTATTTCAGAATGGTTGTCACTATTTTTATCTCCTCTCGTCTCCATGGGTGGCACACTATTGAATCTAGGAATCTTCTAAAATAATCCTGATGGTATATATGCAGTAATAAGCAGCACATGGATGCTGATTTCAATGGTATTCTTCTACCACCTGTACCCACTGTACCAGGGTTGCCAACTCGATTTCTTCCGGACAATTGATCCAAAAATACGGACAGGCAACATTTTTACAAACACAATGGAAAACCATCATGAATCATAAAGTGACCCATGTCTGTAGCTTAGAATCCAGATATGAAGACAATGATGATAATTACAATCTGAGATCCTCCAGCTTCCAAATCAATCACAGAAGGTGGAAAATGCCCCATTTTTACAGGACGTCCAGGAATTTACGGACGGCCGACAACCCTGACTGTGCCACATCCGTGACTGTATGTGCTGTATGAATGTGGACTCTTCAGGATGAGCAGAGAAACCTACAAAGAAGTGCATACACAATGTGAGAACACGGCCACGGGCGCTGCACGCACATGGTGCACAGGAGGGGATGAGGCTGGTATCGCCCATGGGATACACACGGAAACGGAGAGGATGTGGTCTGTTAAAGAGTGTAAATTCATTTCATAGTGTTCTTATACAGGAGGCTGATAGGAAATGAGGCCTGAGGGGAAATATCTGCACATAATATAGATAAATCTGTTTGAGACGCAGGGAGAAGACACTGGGTATAAATGGAAGCTCATTACTGGAGTATCACAAGACTAAGTAATTACCAACACTCAGTAGGACTTGATAGTTTAGTCAAGTTCCACCTTGAGGGCTCATTCACACGATTGCACGAGGACCGGCCTAGTGAATCTCATATTGAGGTGCGGACCCATTGACTTGAAATGGTTCCACGATCAAGACAAGATATATATCCTATCTCTTGCTGTACAGAAGCACGGACCCAAAAGCCCACGGAAGCGCTTTGGAGTGTTCCCATGGTCTTCCGATCTGTGCCTCCGCTTCGCAAAAGATAGGACATGTCCTATCTTTGGCTGTATCTTCCAGATCACGGATCAATTCAAATCAATGGGTCAACATCAGTAGCGGTCCGCAATACGGGCATGGAGCCCTTACGTTCATCTGAATGAGCCCTTAAAAGGGATATCAAAGACTATAAAAATCTCCCCCATATGCCGGGCCCCTGAAAGGTAATATATACTTACCCCGCTCCCCGCGCCACTCCTGGTTCCCGCACCGCTGCTGCTGCTTCTCCCCGTGCGTGGATGAAAACATACGCTGTCGGGGGGGCAGCCAATGGCAGACGAGGACAAATTTTTAAAATGGTGGTGCCACCGGCCAGTCGAGAGCATGGTGGTCCTATGTCCTCACTTGTGTCTTAGAAACTGGAAAACCTCAAGAAACCTGGTGAACAGTTGCATATACATATGCAAAACACTCTCTATAGGGGGTTATAGGTTTGCCTACTTGTTTCCTTAACCCTACCATAGACTGTAATGGAGGGTGCCACCAGCCTCGGACTGAAGTTCCTTGGGTCCACCAGAAGAAATGATTTTGAGGGCCCACCCTCTATGTATATAGAACCTTAAGGGCCCTGTTTTATAAGGGGTCCATTATAGTCAGAGCTTATGCCCACCTAGGGATCCTTTGGTACTCAAATGGGCCAGTCCGACCCTGGCTGATTCTTCCCTGTTTCTCCTCTCCATTATAGCCAGGGTCTAAGATACAACAATGGACTCTCAAAGGTAAGACCCCCACCTTTCAAACATTGTCCAACAACTGGCAAAGTCTACAAAGGGGCAGTCACAGAAAGTGGAGACTTTTTTCATGTTCTCAGCCAAGAGTTGCAGGAATTGTGCCACCTCATGGAAGAGAACAGCGACTGCACGCCACCATGGTGGGAAGTGAATGTTTGCACCATGTATAGGTCCCATGCACAAATGTTTAAGTCCCAAAGTGCTCCTATACCTCTCTGACATCTGTATGGAAATTAAAACCCATTTGAAACAGTTTGACAAAGCCACCTCAGATGCCTACAGGTTGGTCCACAGTATAACTGTCATGGCCTGTGACATTGGATATCTTTCCGTCAAGTGGGAGTCTGCTTTAGCCAATTTATTAGGAAGTCCTGAGTTGATAGAGGGTTCCCTTGACCCTGCTGGATCAGAGATCAGCTACAAAGTCCATGTGTCTCTGGAGGACCTGGCACATAGCTATATGCATCTCACATTCAATTCATGTAATGCCTCTTTTGCCCAGTGGTGGAGCTGTAGGGAAGTTGAGCACTTGTTATCTGTGTTCCCTCACAGATTGCAGCTGATCACTGGAGGTCCCTGCAGCTGGACAGCCTGTGATTGTCTTAAAAATGGGGGGAACCTCCTAGAAAAGGGATTTCCAAGGTAGACAACCCATTAAAGGTGTTTTCTGGGATTGTACTACTGATGACCTATCCTCAGGATACGTCATCAGTGTCTGATTGGGTGGTTGTCCGACACCCGGGACCCCCGCCGATCAGCTGTTTGAGAAGGTACCAGTGCTCCTCTGAGTGCCGCAGCCTTCTCTCAGCTCACCAAGAACAGCGCCGTACATTGTATAGTGGCTGTGCTTGGTATCGCGCTCAGCCCCATTCACTTGAATGGGGC
>ONZH01012289.1:0-29138 GCA_900303285.1 Rhinella marina
ATCTTTGGCTGGCGCCGCTGAACCTCACACCAGGCATGGTTGTGTGTGACAACGGGCGTAACCTCGTGGCGGCTCTGTAACTCGGCAGACTCACACATGTGCCATGCCTGGCCCACGTGTTCAATCTTGTGGTTCAACAGTTCCTCAAGACCTACCCCAATTTGTCTGAATTGTTCACCAAGGTGCGACGCATCTGTGCGCATTTCCGCAAGTCAACCATAGATGCTGCCACCCTCAGGGCAGTGCAATGGCGCTTACAACTGCCAGCTCACCGACTGTTGTGCGACGTGCCCACGCGATGGAATTCCACATTACACATGTTAGCCAGGATTTACAAGCACCGCAGAGCCATTGTAGACTGCCAGATGACAACTTCCACAAGAACTGGTAGTCAGGTTAGTCAGCTTCCTCAAGTCTACAATGAGGAGTGGATGTCTGATATCTGTCAGGTGTTAAGCCACTTTGATGATTTAACACAGATGGTCAGCGGCGATGCCGCCATTATCAGCGTCACCATCCCGCTGCATTGTCTGCTGAAAAACTCACTGCTCAACATGAAGTCAGAGGCTTTGCGCTTGTCACAGGAGATGGGGGAAGAAGATACGTTGCTTGATAGCCAGACCACCCTCAGGTCTGTTTCTCAGCGAGTATTGGAAGAGGAGGATGAGGAGGAAAAAGGAGGAGACTGTTGGAGAGACTGAAGAGGGTATCTATGCTCATTCCTTCTTATCTGTTGAGCGTGTATGGGCTGAAGAGGAGGAGTTGGAGGAGGAGGAAATGAAGAGTCAGCCTACTGAGGAAAGGGAATTCTTGCGTGTTGGGACTCTTGCGCACATGGCTGACTTTATGTTAGGCTGCCTTTCCCGTGACCCTCGCGTTAAAAACATTTTTGCCAACACCGATTACTGGGTGTTCACCCTCCTGGACCCCCGGTACAAGCAGAACTCTTCCACTCTCATTCCTGTAGAGGAAAGGTGTACGAAAGTGAATGAATATCAACAGGCCCTGGTGCACAAGCTGAAACTATCCTTCCCATCTAACACCGCTAGCAGCAGAGGACGTGGTTCTGTGGGCCAACTAGCGGGGGAGAGGCGGCTTGAAGGCAGCTTGTCAAGCGCTGGCAGGGGAACACTCTCCAAGGCCTTTGCCAGTTTTATGTCACCCCAGCAAGACTATGTCACCCGTCCCCAGTCTAGGCAGAGTAGGTGGGAGCTGTTCAGAAAGATGGTGAGGGAGTACCTAGCTGACCATACCAACGTCCTGCGTGATCACTCTGCTCCATACAACTACTGGGTTGCAAAGCTGGACACGTGGCCCGAACTGGCGCTGTACGCCTTGGAGGTGCTGGCCTGCCCTGCTGCTGGCTTGTTGTCAGAGCGGGTCTTCAGTGCAACTGGGGGCATCATCACTGATAAGCGTACACGCCTGTCAACTGACAGCGCTGACAGGCTGACGCTTATTAAAATGAATAAAGCCTGGATTTTACCGGAATTCAAATCTCCACCGGGGGAAAGCAGCATAACATGAAGATTCTTCATGTATCCTCTCCTCCTCCTCCTTCTCTTCTTACACAAACGCTGAGCCAACAGGCAATTTTTCAGAGGGCCAACTGGCTCTCTTTTCAAACAATATTTAGGGAGGGCTACCTACAGGCCCTCTCTCCAATCAATTTTTAGGAGTGTCAAATACAGACACTCAAAAACAATTTTTTAGGAGGGTCAACTACAGACACTCAAAAAATTTTTTTAGGAGACTCAACTTCAAACAGCCATTTGACTGCAATCTCAGTCTGCCAAAGGCATTGGTGGTGTCACCACCATGCTTTGTCAGGCTACATTTTTGGGTGGTTCACCTGCTACTTCAGTCTAACTTGGTCACTCTGGGTTCACCGCCATGCTGTGTCAGGGTAAATTTTTGCGTGGTTCATCTGCTACATCAGTCTCACTTGGTCACTCTGTTGTCACCGCCATGCTGTGTCAGGGTAAAATTTTATGTGGTTCACCTGCTAACTCAGTCTCACTTGGTCACTCTCTTGTCACCGCCATGCTTTGTCAGGGTAAAATTTTATGTGCTTCACCTGCTAACTCAGGTTCACTTGGTCACTCTGTTGTCACCGCCATGTTGTGTCAGGGTAAATGTTTGGGTGGCTCACCTGCTACCTCATCTAACTTGGTCACTTGGTGGTGTCACCACCATGCTGTGTCAGGCTATATGTTTGGGTGGCTCACCTGCTACCTCAGTCTAACTTGGTCACTTGGTGGTGTTACCACCATGCTGTGTCAGGGTAAATGTTTGGGTGGCTCACCTGCTACCTCATCTAACTTGGTCACTCTGTTGTCACCGCCATGCTGTGTCAGGCTAAATTTTTGTGTGGCTCACCTGCTACCTCATCTAACTTGGTCACTCTGTTGTCACCGCCATGCTGTGTCAGGCTAAATTTTTGGGTGGTTCAGTTGCTATCTTAGTCTAACCAAGCCACTCTGGGGTTCACTGCCATGCTGTAAACTGCAATCTCAGTCAAACTATGTAATTTAGGGGTTCACCACCAAGGTGTGCCAGAGTATAATTTTAGCAGGTTCACCTGCAAATTAAGTCACAAACTGTAATTCAGGGGTGCACCACCATGCTTTTTCAAACCAATTGTTTCTGAGGGTCACCTCCAGGCTCTCAACCCACGATTTTTTGGAGGCTCGCCACTACACTGTCGCCCAAAATTGTCTTGAGGGTCACCGGAGGCCTCTCCCCCACAACTTCAAGGAGGGTTACTACCCGGCCCTGGCACACAAACATTGTCTTGAGGGGCACTAAAAGGCTCTGCACCCACCCACTTGTGGAGACTAATGGGTGGGTGCAGTGTGCATCTTAGCCCGTCTGGAAATAGGAAAGCTGGGCACTGTGCTTGGAGGTCTTTGTGTCTGCTGTGGACAGGGTGGGTGTGGGGTGCGTGTTTGCCCGTCTGGGATGGGGAGAGCTGGGCACTGTGCTGGGAGAACTTTGTGTACGCTGTGGACTAATGGGTGCGTGCGGGGAGGGAGACGCTTATGCCTGCATCCTGGGGCGGGGGATAGGACAGCAGTGCCAGCATGGGCAGTGGTGTCACCCGCAGGCAGTGATGGACTTTCGTTGCACCTAGTTGGGTGCTTTCCTAACATGTGCCAGCGCATGTGCCTTGCCCATCTTGGTCTGGGTCAGCACAATTGTCTTGAGGGTCACCACCAGGCTGTTGCCCAGAATTTGGTGTAATGGTACTATTAGGCAGCCTCAGAGGCATCCATGCATGCTGCCCCTGCTGTTTCCTGTCCATTTCCGTGGTGTTTCCATCATTTTCTGAGGTTTCCAGGTTTTCATGCAACCTTCCCTGTGCAGAGCTTTGGTCCCCTGCAAAAAATGCTCTAGTCTCCCATTGACTTCAATGGGGTTCGTTATTCAAAACGAGCACCCGAGCATCAGGAAAAATTCGACTCGAATAACGAGCACCCGAGCATTTTAGTGCTCGCTCATCTCTACTGGCTAACCTTGAGGGTACTCTCTGGAGGGCTCTTTATTAGTGTTGAGCGAAATGTAGCATCCGAGGTAAAATTCGATCCGAAGTTTAGGAAAATTTGATTCACAATGAATCTAAATTTCCTCACAACTAGTGATGATCGAGCACCCCGATGTTCGGGTGCTCGGGTTCTCTGGCCGAACACTAGGTGGTGCTCGAGTGCTCGGCCAAGCACCTGAGTATAATGGAAGTCAATGGGAGAAGACCAGGCACCCCCTGCTCGGATGAGGGGAGGGTTTCTGGTCCATAGGGAAATGTCAGAAAATGGTGGAAACACCACAGAAATGGTTAGGGATCAGCATAGGGAGGATCTCTGGATGCATCTTGGACACCGATGTCGCTGCTATTAAAGATGATGGCCGACTATTACGCCACTTTTATGGAAAGACAAAAATACCCCCCAAAACCCAAGATAACATCGATTTTACAGGAAATATTGTTAGGAAACATAGATTTACTTGTACGTTAAGCGCAAGTGCTGCCAAAAATTACATGGATGAGGCACTTCCATACAACATGTATATCACATAAAGGAGGGCCTCATTCACATTGTGGTATAATTGTGGGACTCCGACACTCATAAAGCCTATGCACTAAGTAAAAGGGCTGCCAAAAATTTCAAGGAACAGGCACTCCAATACATCCTTTATTACACATAAAGGAGGGCATCAGAAATACCCGTGATAAATTATCATCATTGATGGCCTGCTGCTAACAATCCAAAACAATAGGGGTGACATGCTGCTGGTGTGCAGACCGTAAAAAAAATTAAGGGTGACATGCTGCTGCCGAGCTGAACGTCCCAAAAATTTAAGGGTGACACTGTGCTGCTGAGCCGATCATCCAAAAAATTTAAGGGTGACACGCTGATGCCAAGCTGACCGTCCAAAAAATTTAAGTGTGACACGCTGATGCCGAGCTGACCGTCCAAAATTTTTTATTGTTGATGTGACATTCTGCTGAAGAGCAGACCATTAAAAAAATGTAAGTGTGACACGCTAATGCCGAGCTGACCATCAAAAATAATTTATTCTTGATGTGACATTCTGATAAAGAGCAGACCGTTAAAAAAATTTAAGTGTGATACGCTAATGCCAAGCTGACAAATGCCAAAAATGTGAACTTGTTAATAATAATAATAATAATAATTTATTTCATTGTTTCAATATAGCAAAGCGCCGCCCCAGTTAATACATCCTTGAGGTCACAACATGGGTAAACATCAGCCTGAAAAGAAGAAAAAACAAGAACGATAAATATTAATAAAATCAACAGAAAAATAATATATATATATATATATATATATATATATATATATATATATAAAATAGGACCCTCCATATCCATAAATTGAAAGGGAAAAAGGATAATTGTATTTTTATTCTATTCTTTTATTCTATCAAAAAAATGAAAGAAAAGGGGGAGCCCAAATGGTAATTATCCATTAACCACAATTGCTCATAGGGAGTAGGGGAATGAGATGCATTATACTGCATGAGTGGAGGGAACACAAATTGCTCACCAAATCCACTCATACTCTAAAGAAACGGCACATAACTATTATACTCATTCAAACCTTGTGGAGATAACGTACCCAGTTTAAAAATCCAGCTTGTTTCCTTCTGGGCAAGTCGTTTCTTCCATTCACCACCACGAATAGATTGATAAATCCTGTCAATACCTTTGACTCTAAGGAGACTCGCATCACATTGATGTAAAAGTTTAAAGTGCTTGGGTAGAGGTTTCAAACCTGTAATAAATTCACTGTCAGCAGCTGATGTTATATCTTTAACATGTTCTCGCACTCTTCTTTTTAATTCGCGAGTGGTCATACCTATATAAATCTACCCGCACTGGCAAGTGGCGTGATATATGACGCCTGCAGTAGCACAGTCAATCTTATGTGTGATTTTATACTCTTTTTTGCCAGTGGCATCCAGAAATGACTCACTTCTTTCAATATTGCAACAAGCTACGCATTTGCCGCACGGTGTACAACCCCATCTTGGGCCTTTAGTTCCAAATATAGCACCTGGTTTCTCGCCTTGATAGTGGCTTTGGACCAAAATATCTCTCAGATTCTCAGATCTTCGATATGTTAGAGCCGGGAAATTGGGTAAATAGGATCTAAGATCTGGATCACTTTTCAGAACAGGCCAAAATTTCAACAGGGCCTGTCTCACCAGATCAATCCTAGAATTGTACTGAGTTATAAAGCGTATAGTATTCAGAGGATCACTCTTCTTTTCCTTTTCTCGTAAAAGTGATTCCCGATCACTGTTTTGTGCTCGTCTCATAGCCCGTTTAATCGATCTGTGACTATAACCTCGTTCCTGAAATCTGGCTGTCATTTCACGTGCTCGTGTCTGGAACGTTGTTTCATTGGAACAAATTTGCCTTAAGCGTAAAAATTGTCCTACCGGTATATTTTTAATCAAATGGTTAGGATGTGCTGATGTGGCATGTAAAACTGAATTCGTGGCCATGGATTTCCGATATAAATCTGTCTGGATATAGCCATCCAGACCAACAATGAGTTCCAAGTCAAGAAAGTCAAGTTTCTGCTTACTATACTTGTAAGTAAGTTTAATATTATAGCTGTTATCATTCAAATTATCCGTGAAAGCCTCAAGTTCTTTCGGGGAGCCCTGCCAATAGAATAAAACATCGTCAATAAATCTGGTCCAAAATTGGACCCTATCTATAGACATAATCGGATTAGACATGAAGATCTCTCGTTCCCACTGGCCTAAGAACAAATTTGCATAGGACGGCGCATAGGCCGCCCCCATGGCCGTCCCTTGCTGCTGGAGGTAAAAATTCCCCTTGAACACAAAAAAATTGTGTGTCAAGGAAAATTTTAGGGTAGTACAAAGAAACTCACCCAGTTTCTCATCCATGTTGTTCATAAGTATGGCCCGTGACACTGCCTCAATTCCATCATGATGGCGAATCGACGTATATAATGACTCTACATCGCAGGTGACGAGTAATACATCTTCTTGGATATGAATGCCATTAATCTTCCTTAAAAGATCAGAACTATCCTTAATGTAAGACAGCAACAACTCAACCATGGGTTTAAGAAAAAAGTCAATCAGTTGTCCGATTGGCTGTAAGAAGCTATTTGTTCCCGCCACAATGGGCCTACCTGGTGGAGTTACCAAGTTCTTATGTAATTTAGGTAACAGGTAGAAAGTGGGTATGGTAGGCTCGGTAATCTTTAAACCATTGATCTGTTTATCATTCAAAATTCCTTCCTCTTTGGCAGCTGAAAAGATGACATCCAATTCTGTCTGAAATTTCACAAGAGGATTGAAAGTAAGTTTTTTTATAACAGATTTCATTCCTAAGCTGTCGATAAGCCTCCCTCTCATACATCTTGGTTGGCCATAGAACAATATTACCTCCTTTATCGGAGGGTTTGAATATTATCCCCTTCATTTTCCGTAATTGGTTTAACGCCTCTCTCTGAGTTTTACTGAGATTATCAGAGTCCACCCATACTGGAATTTTCCTGAACTCTTCAGTTACTAGTCTAGTAAATAGATCTATCTCAGGAAATGTTGAAAAATGTGGAAACTGGGTTGATTTTGGTAGAAGATAAGAGGGATACTCACCTATAGGACATATTTCCTGTGTTTGTTGTTCCTCCATTAATTCTTCCAATATACCCAATGCCTCTTGTTCATCTTTGGATACCAATGATGTAGATTCAAATTCATCTTTTTTGGCAAAGATCTTCCTATATGCCAATTTTCGTGCAAATAGCTGTAGGTCTTTTACTAGAAGAAAAGGATCAAATTTACTGGCAGGACAAAAGCTCAAACCTAGGCTGAGTACCTCTATTTGAGAGGATGTCAATACTTGATCAGATAGGTTAACCACCTTTAGGCTGGATGAGGGATTATTTCCATCATTCCTCCCATATTTCTTGCTGTTCCTCCCTTGGTACGAATCCCCATCAAATTTCCTTTTATTTGAGCGTGGATTGAATCTACCAGAGTTGGATGAAACTTGAGAGGAATTGGTATTAATAGATGACACAGAGGATGTAGATACAGATCTCCTGCGTCCCACTAACATCCTAGATCTCCAACGATACACTCTGTTGTTTTCCTTGTTCGCAATATCCCTCTGAAATTTCTTAGTCTTAATTGCTGAAATCTGATCACCCCATTCTAGTAACCACTTATCTATATCCTGGTTAACAGAATTTATCTCGTCCAAAGTGCATTCTGTTTGTAGGGAACTGAGAATAGTCTCAATTTCCCCTTCTATGGTCAGTAAAGTTTTTTCATTAAATGTGATGATCAGTTCCAAGAATTTACGTGAACATGCATTACAAGCCTCCTTCCACTGTAACAGGAGGTCTTCATCACCTATTAAAATAGATGGAAAAACCTGGACTCTCAGGCCCCGAGGTATGAGTTGTTTGGCCAAATAGTTCTGTAGCGTGGTCTTATTCCACCAAACTCGGGTACTTCTATGTAGAATGGTTTTTAACTCCTTCCTTAAAATTCCCTTTCTGCCGGACTCACCCCCACTTGTGGATTCATCATTAAAAGCGTCCCTGACACGACTGGACCAGGTCAAATCTTTACTACGAAAATCCATAGTAATACTGGCCAAACCTGTGAATAACACAGAATCAAATCAATATAAACATAGAACTACTAGGCCTACGACTGGGCAAAAAACACATACCATTCCATACAAAACCTACAAAAGAGACTATGTGGTGCCCTAATAATTATACCACAAATCTGGCTGTCAGACGCTTTTTCACCCCCTGACGAAGCCATACCGGCGAAACGCGTCGGGTGAGTGTGGGGCTGCCATGCAGATGAAGGACTGGTGATGATGAATTGTTTGATGTTGGTATACCTGGGGTGTTTGATGTACTGTTAATTTCCTGCCCTGCACCACTGCATATGGTAGACTGTTTGGTCACTTGTGTTATTTACTATTGGTAGTTGTGGTTAGGTTATTTGATATTTATATATACCCTGGTATTTATGTATGTCCTTCATTACAGTATAATTATTAGTGCATGTGCATGTTCCCCACACTTGGGGTTGTATGTTTTTACTTGCTACCTCCCCCTACTGTGGATTCCTCCATTTTTTATGTATTTTACATCAATAAAGATTTTGTAATTCGTTATAGATTTGTGGTATAATTATTAGGGCACCTTTCTTAGAGGGAGGATAAACTCAACTACTATACAGACATCTTCTGTAGTTGGGTGGTCACTGTCTGCTGTATGTGCACCATCACCAACTCCATCAGTAGCAACTTGAGAACTTTTCTTCACCCTCCTACTGAAGAAACCAGCCAGCAGCAGCAGGACATGGAGCAGAACCTGCAGGTGGTGGCATACTTGGACTGAACCCTGTCACCCCAGATTCAAGGTCCCCTGGGCTACTGGACAGCCAAACTTGAATTGTGGCTGCAACTGGCTGTGTTTGCCCTAGACAAGCTTTTCTGCCCGGCCAGTAGTGTGGCATCAGAGCGAGTGTTTAGTGCGACGAGGGACTTAGTTACCCCAAAGAGAACTTGACTTTCATCACGAAATGTTGAGAGATTAACCTTTTTTAAAGATGTAATAGGCGTGGATCAGCCATGATTTCAACACACCAGTGGCTGATACACTGTAAAATATGCCCCCTTACTTCTACCTACGTGCTTCAGACACTTTTCTGATGCTGCCACCCATCTGATGCCACACCTATTGCCTCTGCTACCATCTTCTCCTACTGCCCCCGACCCAACTTTGTAACTGGGCTACTATATTGACTCCTCCCCACTCTTAAACTGGGCCACAAAATTGGTTATGTATCAACCTATGTATAAGTAGCAGATGGTGTAAAAAAGACAGCTCTTTACAACTTTAGTAAAGTCAGTGGCTAACAGAACAGGTTATCTAGCAGTCAATGTGGACACCCCACAAACAGTGAAAGGAGACAGCTCTTTTACTCTATAGTAGAATCTGTGGCCACTAAACTGTTATGTAGATTATACCTGATGTTAACATTGACCTGCAAATAACCTTTTTTTCTCCACTACTTTAGTGGTACTGCCTCCATTTCTTTTTTTGTTCCAGAAAAGAGTCATTTGGGAACAGGTTTTGCAGAGGCACACAGTGTTTTTTGTTTTTGTTTTTCTTTTACTAAAGACTGCTGTATGCTTTTCTTTTCATTTAGCTAGGGGTTAGCTAGGACCGTTGGCGGCCTGCACAACGATGTGCGTGTCTATATACTATATGAGACCTGCCTGTCATACTGACGCACAGTAACTGTTTCATTACCAGAACGGACTAGCTATTCATGTTGCAGGAATGCACAATGATGTACACATATTACCTGCAAGCCAGGATATAGCTGATTTAATGTGCTTTGTGATGGATTAACAATAATGTAAGGTCTCTCTCTGTCTTGTGGAAAAGTAGAACTGGCCAGCATTTCAAATCAGAAAAAGTCTGTTCTTCTCCTTTTTTGTGGCAGTAAGCCTGCATCCTCAAGCAGTACAGTATGCTTGTCATCAACTGCTCTGATTATTTTATCTCCACTCCTTTGTGAGACATCCATAATGGAATTTGTGAACAAGACAGTTCTGTTTGCAACCAGCAATTAGCTTGTGTGCAAGCTGAAATCCTACCTGTCCAAATTTCTGGCAGTGCAGCTGCTGAGGTACTATTTATTTGTGGTAAATAGAGATGAGCGAATCATTCAAAAAATTATTCGCCAAACTTTTCCTAAAATTCGTATATTCAACGAATAGATTTGTTTTATTTGCGTACAAAATATACGTTATTATGTGCTATTAGCGAACATTCGCTCACTAATAACGAACGTTCATTTACAAAATGTACGCAACTTCTTAGAAGACGTACGCATGAGCGTACAAATAGCTTATGAATCTCAGCGTACTATTGTCTAAGAGATTACGTAATACGCAGGCACGTACGAGGAGAGGCCGCGGCGTGCACTCCTCAGAGGCAGAGCGAATATTCGAGACATATATATGGTAAAGTGCAAATATATTATTATAGGTATAATATAAAAATTTTAAATATCACCTACCTAGTACGCTCACGGACAAGTTTAAGTCTCTTTTCTTCTGACGCTTGTCATAGAACTGGAGCAGAGTCCCAAACTCAGTCTCAATTTGTAATCCACATAGGTAAAATTGTAATCCAAATGCGTAAAAAAAAAAGCAGCAAAGGTTCCTTAAAAAACCCTCTTTCAAGGGGCTCCCCAAATAACCTGAAAAGGGGGAAAAAGGGATGAGGCGCACGAATGCGCAACTTAATTTCCTGAGTTGCCTCGTCATCCTCCCGCGCTGGAGAAAGGGGCGGAACTACCAGGGAGGAGTCTGCATCGCTGAATTGAATTCGTACGCAACAGCGTATAGAGTAACTACCAGGGAAAAGTCTGCATCGCTGAATTGAATTTGTACGCAACAGCGTAAAGAGTAACTAAATTATACGTAGAATAGCGTATAATTTATAGGACACACTACGTAGTGAATGCGTACAAAAGCGAAGCGAATCACCTAATATTCGGATTCGCTTCGCAGCTGAAAAATCCCAAGATTCGATACGAATCTACGAAGCGGTGAATAGATTTGCTCATCTCTAGTGGTAAATGTGGTGCAGTTCCTTTGCCAAAATGTTATTTTTCTATAAAATGTAACTCTTCTGTATGCTATCAGCCACAGTTTTTGCCATATTCAATTAAATGGACTTTTTGCCAGGTATCTGTGTTTTCATCAAAATGTAATCCTTTTCTAAAATGTGATTCTTCTCTATGTCATCAGCCACTGTTTTTGCCATATGATGTCATTTGGAGTTTGAGCAGGTATCCATAGTGGTGCAGTTATGCGTTTTTATCAAAAAGTAATCCTTTTCTACAATTGAATTACTTTTTGATAAAAAATTGAACAATTGAACAGTGTGTCATTAAATCTAGTTTTTTTCTCCAGTTTCTCCAGTTACACTTTTAGTTAGGTATCTGTAGTGGTGTAGTTCCGTGCCTTCATAAAAATGTAATCCTTTTCTTAAATGTGAATCTTCACTTTGTCATCAGTTTTTGCCATATGCTATCAGTAGGACTTTTGGACAGGTATCTGCAGTGGCATTTAATTCTGCTGGATGATATTTGTACTTCTACCCAGCTGTTCAGTAAAAAAAATGTTTCAAAAGTGTCTTGTTTGTCCCGACCCCATGGACTTCTGGGGAGGCAGATTTGAACAGTGGTCGGAAATGACCCAGTTTGCTCTCTCTGTATTATCTTGTCCAGCCTCCAGTGACATCTACCTGAGGATTTTCAGCACAACAGGTAGCTTTGTCAACCCCCCCAAAAAAACAAACTTGTATCCAGTAATCCTCCAGTGTATTACACATCACTTTTGCCAAAATTAATCAAGCATGGATTCCTAAGGATTTACACAAACTTCCCATTGAGGGATTGTCATTCCTGATGATGCCCCATCATGCCACTGCTACTGTGAGCCTGCCTACCATCATGTCTTATGCTGCATAGCTTCTGCTGCCACACTGCTACAGCTGCTACTCCCTGCTGCTAATCCTCCTACTGCTACTACCATTACCGCTATACAGTCACCACAACTACTAATACTTCCACAACACAGTCTCACACACATCTACTGCCTTTCTGCTCCATACTAGTCCCTATTTGATGACTTAAAGGGTTTCTGTCACCAGTTTTTTCGGTATGAATCAGGCTGACATTAGAGATGTGCTAATGTCACCTGATTCCAAATATATATATATCTGTTATATTTACTGGTGCCCCCATTTTTATATAAAATAAACTTTTATTTTATGCTAATAAGGCCTCTAGGTGCAAGGGGCGTTACCCCTGCTCCTAGAGGCTCTGTTGATTGACAGGCCCAGGCAGAGAAGAAACACTCCATTCACCATAGCTCGCAAGGACCTTCAATGATGTCATGACCATGTGATCATGCAAATCAAAAGAAAACTACAGAGACACCATCACGTGTCTCAACGACGGTCAAACTAGCCAGGCCTTTCACCGGGAAGGAACAACCAAGGGAAGGGCAGTCTCCAAAAGAAAACCACCTATGCCAAAGCATGGTATCCATCCACAGACAGCTGTTTCAGGGTATTTGCCCCTCATCAGTGTGGAGTAGGAATCTGGCTAGTGGGAGCAATGCCTAGTAAAAGATTATTTAAGAAAAGATGATTGACTTCAGGGAGATCAACCACCATCACGAGTCTCAACGTTGGTGAATCTAAAACAAGGCTGCCTGGGAAAAGCAACATGCAAATCAAAAGAAAACCACGGAGACACAATCACGTGTCTCAACGACGGTCAAACTAGCCAGGGATTTGCATGTTGCTTTTCCCAGGGAGCCTTGTTTTAGATTCACCAACGTTGAGACTCGTGATGGTGTCTCTGTGGTGATGATGGTTGATCTCCCTGAGGTCAATCATCTTTTCTTAAATGACCATGTGATCAGTCACATGGTTAGGATCACACAAACAGCCTGTCTCCTCCTAAACCATGTGACTGATCACATGGTCATGACATCATTGAAGGTCCTTGCAAGCTATGTGTCAAGATCAGTGGATGTGGATCCACTGTGTCACGAGAATGTCTTCCCCTAAGGGTGTTGTCTAAGTGTACCTCCCGTTCTTCACAGTACCCCTCTTGGGGTGAGACACTACTCGTGACAGCTGGCCAGACGGACAGAGTACTAAGGTGCAAAACACCAGAGAGACAGATACGCAGGACAGACACACACCAAGGGAGGAGATGTGGAAGGATGACTGGAGTCAGCAATGCACTGGAAGCAGACCGGAGAGGATCAGCCAGGGGCGGGAATCAGGAACAGGAACCATGAACAGGAGCCAGGAACGGAAGCCAGGTACTGGATAGTAGTGTTCAAACAACAGCAGGACTAGGGCAATGTTCGCACTGCAGCAGGACTGGGGTGGTGTTCACACTTCAGCAGAACAAGAGCGGAGTTCACACTTCAGCTGGACTAGAGCGGTGTTCACACTTCAGCTGGACTAGAGCAGTGTTCACACTTCAGAAGGCCAAGACAGTGTTCACTCTATAGCAGGACTAGAGCGGTGTTCACACTACAGCAGGACTAAGGCAATACGGGAACCTTCGCAAGTCAGGATGACTTATAGCGCTCAGGCAAGGAGTCCAAGGAGGACTTATATAGTTTCAGACAGGAGGAAAGGGGAGGAACCAATTAAGGAGCTGACCTAATAAAATGCAGCACCTGGAGCCCAGGGCAAAAGAGAACAAGACTTCACACTGACCAAGCAACAAACATCATGGCAGCAAAGAGCGAGAACGCCGGCCGCAGCGGTAAGTACGCGTGTGCCGCCTAGGACCCCCGGGAGGCGTTACACTATGGTGAATGGAGTGTTTCTTTTCTGCCTGGTCCTGTCAATCAACAGAGCCTCTAGGAGCAGGGCTAACGCCCCTTGCACCTAGAGGCCTTATTAGCATAAAATAAAAGTTCATTTTATATAAAAATGGGGGCACCAGTAAATAAAACAGATACATATATTTGGAATCAGGTGACATTAGCACATCTCTAATGTCAGCCTGATTCATACCGAAAAAACTGGTGACAGAAACCCTTTAAAACATACCTGAGTTTTTAAAAATAAGTGCGCATAATGGATTTGCTTCCTTAAAAACATAACTGTGAAGGAGTAGGTCCTTTTTGTCTTCCATAATGTCTTCCTCAGCAAAATGATTCTCTGCATGCATAGCTCAATAAATTTCTCTCAGAAGCAGTGGCCATCTTCCTTCTATAGAAGTCTGCTAGTACTATACTTCCCTTCCTTTCCTTCCCATTTATTCTTGTCTTTAGCTAGGGAATTCACACAGCAGATGACATAAGGGAGAATGCACAGAAAGACATGACACTTTTCTATTCTTGAACAGCTTTGAAGAGGCAGTGGTTCTGTCAGGACTCACAAACTCTGAAAACTCTAACTCTTTCTTTTTCCTTTTTCTTTTTCTTTTTCTTTCTTTCTCTCTCTCTCTCTTTCTTTCTTTCTTTCTTTCTTTCTTTTTCCTTTCCTTTTCTTTCTTTCCTTTCTTTCTTTCTCAAAACAATAGTAAACGCACACAGAAAAATAAATTCAAATGTATTTTAAGAGACTATCATAGATAAGAAAAATATAGCATTTAAAGTAATTCACTTCCAATTTTATTACCATACAATTGTATAGTGTTAGGCATTTCATTTTTGAACATTTATGGGCTTAATATAGGGGGGCTATCTTTGATGCTTTGATGGCTGTTAGCTATTATTAACACCCATTAAAGTAAAAATATTCAAAACGGTGTGCTATAATTTAACCTAATACATTTGCTGTTGCAGCTAGAGAAGGCACCATTAGCTATAAAAGAAGAAAAACACTGTTCAAAATATAAACATGAAATCTGTTCTTCCACACATAAAATATTTTAATAGTCTATAGGAATCTATATCAATCACTGAACTCCATCTGTTATTGGCATACTAATCCAATAGATACAGAATTGCATGGCACATTATTGTTCAACAACGAGTACTCAAATCTCAGACACAAATAGTTTTAAATGTTTGCCTCGACAAATTAATTTATTTTGAGATAATTGGATAGTAATCGTGAAAGAAACCAGTAACTATGTGGGTTCACACACAGGTTTTTGTGGCATTTTTTGGCAGTTCTTTTGAGTCAAAGCCAGAAGTGGGTCTAGTGGGATGGGAAAAATAACTTTATACAATATTTTTCATTCCCTTCCAATAAACTTCTTATGTTGATCCAAAAAACTACCTTAAAACCACAAGGGAAGCTTATGTGTAGAGTTGGGCCAAATTCCAAATGAACCCAAATTTTTGGAGATTTGATTAGTGTGAATCACTCAAACTGGAGTCTGCCATTTTACATATCAGTACAGTAGTAAGCACAGCAAGGCAGGAAAGATGGAGGATCACATGACTCTGGGTGGGACCCTGGTCAGCTCAGAATATCTTGCAGTCAGGGTCAGCTATTCAGGAAGGACGAAATATAGATATCCCAAGCAGAAAAGTCTTGTGTGTTCTGTGCTTGTACATTGATGTGACAGAACATCTCTGCCACAGAAAAACGAAGAAAGACAAATATATTTAGATGCACAAACAATACAGCAAGTTTATGGTCTTATAGGGAAATATTTAGGGATTTAGTTACTAAATAAGGGGGTGCAATCCCTCTGGAACAGTAGGCTGGAGGTCCACTTTAAGATCCAAATAGAGAAAAATGAGGCAGTACTTCAATGTACAGTGAACAGGGTGTTGGACCGCTTCATTCCCCAGCAACGTTTAGGACTTTGTCAAGCCAATGCCTTATTTTTCTATATAGGGATTTGGTTAGGTCGATTTGATTTAATTAATTGATATAGAGAGGTTTTATCACACCTTTATTTTTTTTTTATGTGTAGGAGCTAGCAAGCACCCCAATTTACATCTAAATAAGCATGTGTAGTGGCTGATGATTTTGAAGCATTATAGTTGCACTGGACACTATCCAATTAACAAAAAACTGTCTAAACATTTCTTCCGTGCACCAAACCTGACTACTCTGTCCGGTAACACATTTACAAAAAAATCAAAAAACTACCAAGGATGACAGGACATAAGTGCACAATTTAGGTGTTACAAGAGTAATTTTAAAAAAATGCATATATCCAAGGTTGGTGGACCTGACATGTTATTATTTATTTATTTTATGCACTTATATAACACTACTATATTCCGCAGGACTTTACAGACGTTAGCATCCAACTGTCCCCAAAGGGGCTAAGAATCTAAGTTCCTTATCAGTATGTCTTTGAAGTGTGGGAGGAAACCGGAGTACTAGAGGAAACCCACGCAAACATGGGGAGAACATACAAACTTCATGCAGATGCTGTCCTTGGTCGGATTCAAACCTAGGACCCCAGGGCTGCAAGGCACCAGTGCTAACCACAGGGCTCATGCACACGACCTTATGTATTTTGAGGTCCACAAAACACGGATCCACAAAAAATATGGATGATGTCCGTGTTTTGCGGAATGGTACTGTTTGCTAGAACAGTATTATCCTTGTCCGTAATGTAGAAAATAATAGGAGATGTTCTTTTTTTTTTTTGCGGAACGGATATATGGACATACAGAAACATAATGCACACAGAGTAGACAGACAATACATTTCTACAACTTTTATTCCTGTTATCGCTGCAATTTTGTACATTCTTTGCTATTTGCTCTGCTTCTTTTGCTCTATTATCATTGTTTCCCTATAATGTTACACTAAGTTCTGATGATTTTTGGACAGATCAAGTTCTGTAACAAATAAGATTGACCATTGCTTAGCAGGAACCAATGTGAAAGAATAGCTTCCTATTTTGTCAGACATAGCACTTTTACATTAGCAGTATTTCTACCATTAAGGCTGTAATACAGCTATACCTTTTTGTGATAAATCTGTCTATGAATACAATACATAATTGCAATATTCAGAATTTTATAGAGCTGCATATATGATGTGCTGAACCATTCTACCATTGTTTGATATTGTTTATTACATAATTTATATACAGTAGTGTTGATCGAGCACCGTAATGCTCGGGTGCTCGGGTGCTATGGCCGAACACTAGGTGGTGCTCGAGTGCTCGGACGAGCACCCGAGTATAATGGAAGTCAATGGGAGAACCCGAGCACTAAACCAGGCACCCCCTGCTCTGCAGAGGGGAGGGTGTCTGGTTCACAGGGAAAGGTGAGAAAATGGTGGAAACACCACTGAAATGGTTTGGGAACAGCATGGGGAGGATGTCTGGATGCATCTTGGACACCGAAGTCGCTGCTGGGAACGATATTGTCCGAGTATTACGCCACTTTTATGGAATGACAAGAATACCCCCCCAAAACCGAATATAACATCGATTTTAGAGGAAATATTGTTAGGAAACATTTATTTACTTTTACGTAAAGCGCAAGTGCTGCCAAAAATTACAAGGAAGAGGCACTCCGATACAACCAGTATTTCACATAAAGGAGGGCCTCATTCACATTGTGGTACAATTGTTCATGCCGTGGGACTCCTACACTCATAAAGCCTATGCACAAAGGGAAAGGGCTGACAAAAATTACAAGGAACAGGCACTCCAATACACCCTTTATTACACATAAAGGAGGGCAACAGACACACCCTTGAAAAATTATGATTGATGATGTGCTTCTGCTGAGCTGATCGTCTAAAAAATTATGGGTGACATTCTGCTGCTCAACTGACCATCTAAAACATTATGGTTGAGGGCCTGCTGGTGAGCTGACCGTCTAAAACATTATGGTTGAGGGCCTGCTGGTGAGCTGACCATCTAAAACATTATGGTTGAGGGCCTGCTGGTGAGCTGACCATCTAAAACATTATGGTTCTGGGCCTGCTGGTGAGCTGACCGTCTAAAACATTGTGGTTGAGGGCCTGCTGGTGAGCTAACCGTCTAAAACATTATGGTTGAGGGCCTGCTGGTGAGCTGACCGTCTAAAACATTATGGTTATGGTAATGTCGACTTGATTAACGGCAGGAAAAAATGACACCGGATGTCAGCTATATAGGATACAGCAACGTTATAATGCACAAGCTGCGCAGGTAATGTCAACTTGATTAACGGCAGAAAAAATGACACCGGATGTCAGCTATATAGGATACAGTAACGTTATAATGCACAAGCCGCGCAGGTAATGTCGACTTGATTAACGGCAGAAAAAATTACACCGGATGCCAGCTATATAGGATACAGTAACGTTATAATGCACAAGCCGCGCAGGTAATGTCTATTTGATTAACGGCAGAAAAAATTACACCGGATGTCAGCTATATAGGAACAGCAACATTATAATGCACAAGCCACGCAGGTAATGTCGACTTGATTAACGGCAGAAAAAATGACACCGGATGTCAGCTATATAGGATACGGTAATGTTATAATGCACAAGCCGTACAGGTAATGTCGACTTGATTAACGGCAGAAAAAAATGACACCGGATGTCAGCTATATAGGATACAATAACGTTATAATGCACAAGCCGCGCAGATAATGTTGACTTGATTAACGGCAGAAAAAAATGACACCGGATGTCAGCTATATAGGATACAGTAACGTTATAATGCACAAGCTGCGCAGGTGGTGTTAAGGTCAGGCAAGCTTGCGTTATTTTTGCCCCAAAAGAAAAAAATATATTGCAGCCAGATGTAACAATAGTCCTTAAGAGGACTTTTGGGTCTTTTCAACAGAACAACTAGCCCTGCATAGCCAAATCCTATCCCTACACTATCTGTGCCCCCTTGCGCAAACGTTATACAGCAGATGCAGCGCAGGTACTGTGGCCTTGATTAGCGGCAGAAAAAATGACAATGGATGTCAGGTATATAGGAAACAGAAAGGATTAGAATGCACAAGCTGCGCAGGTGGTGTTAAGGTCAGGCCACCTTGCACAATTTTAAACCCCCCAAAAATAAAAAATATATTGTAGCCAGATATCACAATAGCCCTTAAAAGGGCTTTTGCGCCTTTTCAACAGAAATACTAGCCCTGCCTAGCCAATTTCTATCCCTTCACTATCTGTCCCTCTTTGCAGCAGCTCTCCCTGACTCGGTCTGAGCCGGGTCACATGTCACCGGGTGCTATATAGCACCCGATGACGCGTTCCCGGCCAGTCAATCACTGTAATGCCAGTAGCCAAGATGGCTACGGCATTACAGTGAATGCCAGTATCTCCCCGCATGCTAATTTGCTAATTAGCGTGCGGGGATGGGACTCGAGCATGGCACCCGAGCACCGCAATGCTCGAACAAATATCATATATATCGAATATCATGTATATCAATATACAGTTATACTTGACTCTTGTGTCCTAACATAAGTATTTTCTTCTGACCCGACAGTTTACAATTCTAAAATAAAGCATTTGCAATGGAAATAAAAGGTAAATTAATGTTTAGTTTTTGACAGTTTGAAGTTTAATAGAACATGCAATTTAAGTGATGCATCTTAAACCCGAGAAAAGTTCACTGTGAGTAGCAAAGTTCAATCTGTTTTACATCAGGAAAAGGGTTTTACAAGTGTCAAAAGATCTGTAATTTAAGTTTTCTTTTAAATATAGCAAAACTCACAGAGACAAAAGGATAAAAAACATCCTGCATGATGTGATAATAATGATTGCGGATGTCAGTGGCTATATATATCAAAGTAAATCACAGAAAAGGGGTATTAGTGCACAAAAATAGATGCAAACAATATATACTGTATAAACTAAGACCTCATTCTGATATGATAAAATCTGAGACTCTTAGCCAATATATTTTGATCAAAACACATCTGTGCCCACCTACCCAGCATCACGGTGGTCTCAGGTCAGGCAGGTCCTACGCTAAATCTAACTATGCCGTTGGGCATCTATATCTAGGAGCATGGACACTGCACATAAAGGTGTGTTGCTCCTAGTGACCTCTGTGTGCTGTATGCACATAGAGGTCACTAGGAGCAACACTCCTTTATGTGCAGTGTCCATGCTCCTAGATATAGATGCCCAACGGCATAGTTAGGTTTAGCGTAGGACCTGCCTGACCTGAGACCACCGTGACGCTGGGTAGGTGGGCACAGATGTGTTTTGATCAAAATATATTGGCTAAGAGTCTCAGATTTTATCATATCAGAATGAGGTCTTAGTTTATACAGTATATATTGTTTGCATCTATTTTTGTGCACTAATACCCCTTTTCTGTGATTTAATTTTCTTTTAAATATGCTTTAGAGTACAAAATATTCACTTGTGGCACATTTCACATGCTTTTAGCTACATCCAACATCATCCAAATAGCTTTATTCAGAAGGGCAATTAATCAAGATATTATTTTAAAAGAATTTCCATTAAAGTTGAAAAAATCATATATGCACAAATAAGTTGTCATAAAGTGCTGTAAATTCCATGTCATTTTTAACAATTTAAAGTTTTCCCATGATTGATGGAAAAAAGGAAAATTAGACATCATAATATATATGTGACATATGTCTATATATCTATAATAAGCCCTGTACCTCACATGAAACCAGAGATCTCTCCATTCATTGCTCCAATTGTTCTGCTAGATTTATTTAAAACTGAGGCATGTCCTTCAACTGTAGCTCTTTCCCTCAAACAACCACAGTTTCTAACAGAAGATATGACTGGTGGCAGTTGACAATTTAAACTGAGCGTGTACGACCACCTCAATGAGGGGAATGAAGAAATAAGGAAAAGAACAAATAGCAGGTACAGCTATACAGATAGAGTTTATTGAATAACTCAGTAGCTATAATAAAGTTTTAATTGCATGCAATTACAAAAGTATTTAGATCCAGGTGCTCGTATAGAATACTAGCAGAAGGACCCGGCTTCGCCCAGGTATATTTAGTCTATTTCATTTAAAGTTTGTGTGTCATTAAAAGATATTGACAGTGACCTCTATAGCACCCCGCCCCCTTAACAGTGACCTCCACAGCCCCCGACCCTTAACACTGACCTTCACAGCAGCCTGCCCCTTTAACAGTGAGTTCCACAGCACCTCACCCCCTTGACAGTGACCTCCACAGGGGCCCACCCCCTTAACAGTGACTTCTACAGCACCCACCTCTTAACACTGACCATAGGTTACAGTTCCCTTAACTGACCTCCACCATTCCTGGTCCCCTTGACAGAGACCTCCACAGTGACTGCCCCTTTAACAGTGACTGTCACAGTACCCCGCTCCCTTAACAGTGACCTCACAGTACCCCACTGCCCCTTTAATAGTGGCCTCCACAGTCCCCTCCTCCCTTAACAGTGACCTCCACAGCAGCCTGCCCCCTTAACAGTAACATCCACAGTGCCCTCCCCTTTAACTGTGACCTCCACAACAGCCTGCCCCTAGAGTGACCAGAGATCCGGTTTTAGGCTGGACAGTCCGGCTTTCAGACTCCCTGTCCTCAGTCCAGCGGGACACATGTCCTTTTGAACAGCTCACTGTCAGGCTGGGATAAACAGACAACAGAGGAACATGAGCCCTGAGCTTACCCTAACCTCTGTCCCTGCCTATTGCCCCACCCACGCTAAACTGTGGGGCAACAACCACGATGACTGGGATATACACTGACTATGGTGCAGGGGATGGGAGACAAGAGACAGACAAACAAACACAGAAGAATAGTTAATAAGGCCGAGTCAAAACCAGGAAGGTACGTCAGGACAAAATCACAAAACAAAGAGTAGTCAAAAACAAGCCGAAGTCAAAATCAACCAGTAGCGAAGTACAAAGGGATCAGGCAGAGGCCATGGTCAAAAACATGAAGCAAGGTCAGAACTGCAGAATAAAAACCACTAGGATAGCTGGTGCAGAGAAACTCAAACACTGGCAAGTATGATGGTGATTGTAAGGTTTAAATGCAGCCAGGAGTCCCACACCCACAGGTGAAAGGGAGGAGAGACTCCTGAGCACAGAATTAACCCTTAGTAGGTGATCAGGTCTGCATAGTATCGCAAATAGATTAAACTGCTCGCGTTCTCCGGCGTGAACCTAGTGATTGAGAACGCGAGCGAGCTTGCGCACCCGCCGCGTCCTTGGCACTCTCAAACGTGGTGTGCGCTCCCTGCCTGGAACGCGCACCAATACCAAGAGACCACTGGCGGGAGGAGGAGCCTGACAGGAGAGGGGCGGAGGCCCGGGCCCAGGCATCCGCAACACTGGCAGAGTCAGAGGCAGGACCGGCAGCACGGGCGCCATGACCGCCAGTCCTGACACTCACTCTCAGACACCAGAACTGTGCTGTCTGAGCATGAGCTGCAGGGAGAAAATCACCCTCCCTCCCACCCCTGCAGCTGACCTTCATTTGATCTTTACCTTAATTTTTTAAATCCCCATTGGCTAAGGAGTGGGAGGGGGCGTGGCTTAGTGGGACCTGGGGCGGAGTTTTAAAGTCCTTCTTTTGACGGTGGTCTGAACTACAGGTCGATACCATGGTAATTTATGACAAAACACAGTGGGTAGCAGTGGAAGAAAACATCTTTTATTACTACTGAACGATAAATATGTGAAATTTGCATTCTATTAGGTAATAATTGATTATGATTAAGCCTAAAACATAAGTTATATTTATGGTGACCGGAATACCCCTTTAACAATCTCATCCACAGCGCCCTGCCCCTTTAAAACTGACCTACAGCAGTGAAGAAAAATGGCTTCTATTGGCTGATAAGAGACATGTGACCATGTGCATGGCAGGCTTCTATTGGCTAATGCATTTTTTGGGAATATCTCTGGTACGGTATGTCCTAGAGAGCTGAGACCCAGTCTAAAACGCTACCAGACACCTGATGTACCTGTGTGCTAAATTTTGTAATAGTAAATGCGATGGTGCGGATTCCTTTAGCTGACATATACACATACACACATACATAGACTCAGCTTTATATATTAGATTTTTCATGGCACAACCCTTCAAGTACTAACATACAGTAGTTCAGTATCCACTATAACTAACGAATAATTATGATTATATGATGATTAAAAGACATACTTGGGACTAACAACAAACAAGAGTGAAGTGAAAAGAGAGAAATAGAAAGGTGTTGTCCACATATCAATTCTGGTTCCACGGTGTGATTGTAAACAAAATTGTTGGTGGTGGCTAGTGTTGAGCGAAGTTTACAAAAATTCGATTTGGCTTCTTCACTGATTTTCACAATGAAATTCACTTTGTGACAAAGTACTTAGACACAAAGCACATTTCTGTGTAAGTAGTGGGCGCATTGACGGGGAACGGTGATTGTGCCCCCCATCATTGAACCTCTCAAATGCCCCATTCCATTTGAGTGCGACGTGGCTGCCACAACCATCTTGATTGAAGATCCTGCTCAAAATCTCACACAGTTAGAGATGAGCGAGCATACTCGTCCGAGCTTGGTGCTCGTTCGAGTATTACGTTACTCGTAAGTGCTCGCTGCTCGGACGAGTATCTCGCCATGCTCGAGGAAATGGCATCTCCCGCATTTTGAATTTTTGGCGCCTATAAACTCAGCCAATCACAAGCCAGGAGACTCTCCGGTACACTCAGCATCACGTGGGGCCCTTACATGTCGATAGCAGGGGTTGGCTGGCCTGATCAGGTGACCCTGGAATATACTAGTGACTGCCCGCGGTGCTCGGCTCAGATGCTGTCTGGATGTCGTTAAGGACAGAGCTGCTGCGTTTCAGGGAGAGTGTTAGGGCCTGGATTTAGTTCTCTGTTAGGCAGAAGTGATCTCAAAAGAACCCAACAGCCCTTCTAAGGGCTACAAGACATTTTTTTTGTCTCCCAGCTGGGCTGGCTGGCACTAGTAGTGCAGCTATCGCCATATATAACCCTTTTTTTTTAATGTTTTATCTCAGTGATACAAATCCATTTCATACAGCAGTGTGGAACCATTCTGTGTGTCACAGTTCAGCTGTCCACTCACCACAAACCAAAATCCGTATTTTCTGTCCAGGTGACCCATACTGTACGCCACGTAATCAAATACGGTCTTTTGCTTTCACTGATACAGCTACATTAGAAAAATCTCTGTGCGACATTTGTCTGGGTTGCACTTAAGCAGACCAAGTCTGCCTAATCTAATAGTTTCAGTGTAATTGCTCCATACTGCACGGTACGTAATAACATACGTAATTTTGCTCTAACTTATCCACCTATATACAAACCACAATCCGTATTTTCTGTCCAGGTGACACATTGTGTACGTCACTTAATTAAAAAAGGTCTTTTGCTCTCACTGATACAGCTACATTACAAAAATCTCTGTGCAACATTTGTCTGGGTTGCAATTAAGCAGACCAAGTCTGCCTAATCTAATAGTTTCCGTGTAATTGCTCCATACTGCACGGTACGTAATAACATACGTAATTTAGCTCTAACTTATCCACCTATGTATTTTCTTGTTCAGATTGAACAAGTTTGTGGGTTTCAGTACAGCAGGCCCATTTATATATTTTTTTTATATATAATAAACTTATATACAGAAAATGTTGAACCCCAGGGCTAAGGGTCGAGGACGAGGGCGTGGGCATTCAATTACTGCAGGGGGCAGAGGCCGTGGTCCTGGGCAGGGTGAGAAAGTACCTGCTGATGAGGGAGCAGGGGAACGCTGCAGAGCTACACTCCCTAGCTTCATGTCTCAACTTACAGGGACACGTGGTAGAGGACTGTTGAAACCACAACAGTGCGAACAGCTGATGTCGTGGATTGCGGACAATGCTTTAAGTAATTTGTCCACCAGTCAGTCTTCGACGCAGTCCACCCACGTTACCCAAGGGAGCACTCCTCTAGCTCCTCCACCTCAACCTCCTTCCCCCCAGTCTGCCCCCTCCCAGGAAAATTTGGAATGCGATCCGGCATACTCTCAGGAACTGTTTTCTGGACCCTTCCCAGAGTCACAAACCACTTCTCAGGTTGCTGCTGACCTCGTTCCCGATGCCCAAGTTTTCCAACTGTCGCAGTCTGTGGGTGATGATGATGATGATGACAATGTTGACTTAGTGGAAGAAGTTTGTAAAGAGGTGTCGGACGATGAGGAGACACGGTTGTCAGACAGTGGTGAAGTTGTTGTTAGGGGAGGAATTCCGAGGGGGGAGCAGACTGAGGAATCGGAGGATGACGAGGTGACTGAACCAAGCTGGGTTGATATGCCGAGTGAAGACAGTGCTATTGAGGCGGAGGCGAGTGCTGCACCAGAACAGGTTGTAAGAGGCAGTGGTGTGGCCAGAGGGAGAAGCAGGGCCAGAGCTGGTGCATCAGCAGCAAATGTTTCACGTAGCGAAACTCCCGTGGCGAGGCCTAGATGTTCGCAAGTTTGGAGGTTCTTTAAAGAAAGTGAGGATGACCGACGGACTGTGGTGTGCAACCTGTGCCACACCAGGATCAGCAGGGGTGCCACCACTACTAGCCTAACCACCACCAGCATGCGCAGGCATATGAGTGCTAAACACCCCACTCAATTGAACCAAGGCCGTTCACCTCCTGCGGGTCACACCACTGCTCCTTCCCCTGTGTCACTCACTGCCTCTGCTAGTCAACCCCCTGCCCAGGACCCCGGCATGAGCGACTCCCTCCGGAAAACCACACCTTCGCCTCCACGATCCTCCACAGTGTCCACCAATGTGTCCCAGCGCAGCGTACAGCTGTCTTTACAGCAGACGCTGGAGTGCAAGAGGAAATACAGTTCCACCCACCCACATGTCCAAGCCCTCAACGTCCACATCTCCAAATTACTGAGCCTGGAGATGCTGCCCTATAGGCTGGTAGAGACCGAGGCCTTTCGCAATCTCATGGCGGTGGCTGCCCCTCGGTATTCGGTCCCCAGCCGCCACTATTTTTCCCTATGTGCCGTCCCATCCCTACACCAGCACGTGTCACATCATCCGTGCCCTGACCAATGCTGTTTCTGAGAAGGTCCACCTAACCACGGACACGTGGACAAGTGCTGCCGGGCAGGGACACTATATATCACTGACGGCACATTGGGTTAACTTGGTGGAGGCTGGGACCGAGTCTGACCCTAGAGCTGCTCATGTACTGCCCACACAGAGGATTGCGGGGCCTACCTAAGTCACGGTCTCTCAGACGTACTATGCCTCCTCCTCCGACCCCTCCTCCTCTTCCTCCGAATTACCATCCGTGGGCACGGCGCCTTCCGTCGGTAGCTCTAGGCGCAGCAGCAGTGCCGTGGGTAAGCGCCAGCAGGCGGTGCTCAAACTGCTGAGCTTAGGTGACAAAAGGCACACCGCCCAAGAACTATTAAAGGGCATCACGGCGCAGACCGATCTGTGGCTGGCACTGCTGAACCTCAAGCCAGGCATGGTTGTGTGTGACAACGGGCGTAACCTGGTGGCGGCTCTGCAACTCGGCAGACTGACACATGTGCCATGCCTGGCCCACGTGTTCAATCTAATAGTTCAGCGGTTCCTCAAGACATACCCCAATCTGTCTGATTTGCTCACCAAGGTGCGCCACATCTGTGCGCATTTCCGCAAGTCGACCACAGATGCTGCCACTCTCAGGGCAGTGCAGCGCCGCCTATAACTGCCCGCTGATCGACTGTTGTGCGACGTGCCCACAAGATTGAATTCGACATTAAACATGTTATCCAGAGTTTTCCAGCAGCGCAGAGCGATTGTAGACTGCCAGATGTCAACCTCCACCAGAACTGGTAGTCAGATCACTCAGATTCCTCAAGTCTACAATGAGGAGTGGATGTCTGATATCTGCCAGGTGTTGAGCAACTTTAAGGAGTCAACAAAGATGGTCAGCGGCGATGCCGCCATTATCAGCCTCACCATCCCGCTGCTTTGCCTGTTGAAAAACTCACGGCTGAGCATGAAATCGGATGCTTTGCGCTTGTTACAAGAGACGGTGGAGGAAGATACGTTGCTTGATAGCCAGAGCACCCTCCGATCTGTTTCTTAGAGCGTATCGGAGGAGGGGGATGAGGATGAGGAGGAAGAGGAGGAGAATGTTGGCGAGACAGAAGAGGGTACCAGTGCTCAGTCCTTCTTAACTCTTGAGCGTGTATGGGCTGAAGAGGAGGAGGAGGAGGAAATGGAGAGTCAGGCCAATGAGGAGAGGGAATTCTTGCATGTTGGAACTCCGGCGCACATGGCAGACTTCATGTTAGGCTGCCTATCCCGCGACCCTCGTGTTAGAAGCATTTTTTCAAACACCGATTACTGGGTGTTCATTCTCCTGGACCCACAGTACAAGCAGAACCTTTCCACTCTCATCCCTGCAGAGGAAAGGAGTATGAGAGTGAATAGATATCAACAGGCCCTGGTGCACAAGCTGAAACGATCCTTCCCATCTGACGCCGCTAGCGGCAGAGGGCATGGTTCTGTGGGCCAAGTAGCGGGGGAGAGGAGGCGAGCAGGCAGCTTGTCCAGCACTGGCAGGGGAACGCTCTCCAAGGCCTTTGCCAGTTTTATGTCACCCCAGCAAGACACTGTCACCTGTCCCCAGTCTAGGCAGAGTAGGGGGGAGCTGTACAGAAAGATGGTGAAGGAGTACCTAGCTGACCATACCAATGTCCGGACCGATCACTCTGCTCCATACAACTACTGGGTTTCAAAGCTGGACACGTGGCCTGAACTGGCACTGTACTCCTTGGAGGTGCTGGCCTGCCCTGCCGCTAGCGTGCTGTCAGAGCGGGTATTCAGTGCAGCTAGTGGCGTCATCACCGATAAGCATACACGCCTGTCAACTGACAGCGCTGACAGGCTGATGCTTATTAAAATGAACAAAGCCTGGATTTCACCGGAATTCAAATCTCCTCCGGGGGAAAGCAGCTAAATGTATCCAATTCCTCTTCTCTACTCCTCCTACTCCTCCTCCTCCTTGTCGTCTTTGCCTTAAGCGCGCCCAAAAAACGCCATTTTTTAGAGGTCCAACTGGCACTCTTTTACCACAATTTTTCCGGAGGTCCACCTACAGGTCCTCTCTCTAAACAATTTTTCTGGAGGTCCACCTACAGGCCCTCTCTCCAAACAAATTTTCAGGAGGTCCACCTACAGGCCCTCTCTCTAAACAATTTTTCCGGAGGTCCACCTACAGGCCCTCTTTCTGAACAATTTTTCCGGAGGTCCACCTACAGGCCCTCTCTCTGAACAATTTTTCCGGAGGTCCACCTACAGGCCCTCTCTCTGAACAATTTTTTCCGGAGGTCCACCTACAGGCCCTCTCTCTGAACAATTTTTCCGGAGGTCCACCTACAGGCCCTCTCTCTGAACAATTTTTCCGGAGGTCCACCTACAGGCCCTCTCTCTAAAACAATTTTTCCGGGTCCCTACGGCCTTCTCTAAATTTCCGGGCCTACAGGCTCTCTCTCTAAACCACACTTTTTCCGGAACGTCCACCTACAGTCCCTCTCTCTAAACAATTTTTCCCGGAGGTCCACCTACAAGGCCCTCTCTCTAAACAATTTTCCGGAGGTCCACCTACAGGCCCTCTCTCCTGAACAATTTTTTCCGGGGGTCCACCTACAGGCCCTCTCTCTAAACCAATTTTTCCGGAGGTCCAACCATACAGGCCCTCTCTCTAAACAATTTTCCGGGAGGTCCACCTACCAGGCCCTCTATCTGAACAATTTTTCCGGAGGTCCACCTACAGGCCCTCTACTCTGAACAATTTTTCCGGAGGTCCATCTCACAGGCCCTCTCTCCAAACAATTTTCCAGAGGCTCCACCTTACAGGCCCTCTCTCTAAACAATTTTATCCGGAGGTCCAACCTACAGGCCCTCGTCTCTAAACAATTTTTTCCGGAGGGTCCTACCTACAGGCCCTCTCTCTGACAATTTTTGGAGGTCCACCCAAAGGCCCTCTCTCTAACAATTTCCGGAAGTAGCCATCGCCATCCGCCTACCAGGCCCTCTCTCTGAACAATTTTTCCGGAGGGTCCACCTACAGGCCCTCTCTCTGAACAAATTTTTTCCCGGAGGTCCACCTACAGGCCCTCTCTCCAAACAATTTTTCC
>ONZH01012290.1:0-78869 GCA_900303285.1 Rhinella marina
TCCTTCTAGATTTGTTAAATCTGTCCACCACCCAGTCAAGTCCACAAAGTCCAGTCTCGTCGATAGCCCTGCAGAAACTGCAGGGACCTCACTCTGACCCTCCTTCCTCCCACCCTGCCCAATGTTATCAACCCAGTGTTCCACCCATGCAAGAATCGCAGGAGCTATCTGAGGATTTTGTTTGTTCTGATGCCCAAACACTGGAGCAAGCTCCATCTCTAGCTGATGGTGGTGTGGAACGGGCACTAAAGTGTAAAATGATTAGGGACGATGATGAGACACAGTTGCCAGCAAGGGAGGCTGTTGGAGCAAAGTGAGGCAGTGTAAGAGGAGGTGGTTGAGTATGACGAAGTCAGTGACCCGACCTGGCCCAGTGTCATGTCTAGCAGGTAAAGCAGTGGGGATGTTGAGGGATGCGTAGGACCGCAAAAGGCAGGAAGAGGCCGTGGGCTGGCCAGAGGCTCATGGAGAAGGCAGGCTAGAGCCCGCAGGGCCGCATCTCTTCCCTATAACAGGCCCCCACACAAAGCTCTCCCATCGAGGGCTCTTAGGTCCTTATTGTGAAAATATTTTAATGAGTGCGCAAAGTTAGCTTGAGGTGAGCCCTCGAAAAAATTAAGTGGAGGCCAAAGAGGTGAGACCTCTTAAAAATTGTATTAAGGCCCAAGAGGTGAGCCATAATAAAAATTGTTTGTAGGCCCAAGAGGTGAGCCATGATAAAAATTGCTTGTAGGCCCAAGAGGTGAGCCATGATAAAAATTGCTTGTAGGCCCAAGAGGTGAGCCATGATAAAAATTGCTTGTAGGCCCAAGAGGTGAGCCATGATAAAAATTGCTTGTAGGCCCAAGAGGTGAGCCATGATAAAAATTGCTTGTAGGCCCAAGAGGTGAGCCATGATAAAAATTGCTTGTAGGCCCAAGAGGTGAGCCATGATAAAAATTGCTTGTAGGCCCAAGAGGTGAGCCATAAATATATATATATTTTTTTTTTACGGAGCAATTCTACGGCGGTTAAGGAGGAGGAGGAGGTGGAGGAGGAAATGGCACTTCATACAGATGGCACTTCACTTTTGGCTGCTTTCCACTGTTGGAGAAGCAAAGTCCGGGTCAATCCACTTGCTGTTCATTTTGATTAGCGTCAGCCTGTCGGCACTGTCGGTTGACAGGCGGCTGCGCTTATCGGTTATAATGCCCCCGGCTGCGCTGAACACCCTTTCTGATAGCACGCTGGCGGCAGGGCAGGCAAGCACCTCCAAGGCGTACAGGGACAGTTCCAGCCACGTGTCCAACTTGGAGACCCAGTAAGTGTAGGACGCCGAGGGATCGGGGAGGACAGGGGTACGGTCTGCCAGGTACTCCCGCAACATCCGCCGATACTTGTCCCTCCTGCTGATAGCGGGCCCGCAGTGATGGAAGTTGCACGAGGGGGTGCCATGAACGTGTCCCACACCTTGGAGAGTGTTCCCCTGGTGGCTGTGGGCCTGATCGATGTTGTGGGACTCTGGGAGACCCTCTCCTCTCTGCCGCCAGCGATGGTGGGTGGGAAAATCTCCATCATGTTCTGCACGAGTTCCCTCTGGTATTCCAGCAATCGATTCGTCCTCTCCTCTACCGGAATAAAAGAGGAGACGTTATCTTTATACCGGGGGTCCAGGAGTGCGAAGACCCAGTACAGTTTGTTCTCCACTATCCGGACAACACGTGTGTCCCGGGAAAAGCAGCCCAGCATGAAGTCAGCCATGTGTGCCAGACTCTGAATAGGCATGACGTCACTGCCCCCACCAGAAGGATCACTTGCCATTTCCTCCTCTTCCTCTTCCGCCTCCTCTCCGCCCCATCCGCGCTGAACCAATGGGACGCACACAGCCTGACTGCTACCCTCGCCGCCAGCATCCTCCTCCTCTTCCACAGCCACCTCCACGTCGTCCTCCTCCTCCTCCTCCTCCTCCTGCAACTGCCACCGAGAAGCAGACAAAAGTGTGGTCTGACTGTGTAGCTCCGTTGCGTCTCCTCCTACCCCCGTCTCCTCTGCGTGCAATGCGTTCTCCCTTATTGCGATGAGCGATTCTTTAAGGACGCATAGGAGCGGGATGGTTACGCTCACTATAGCGTCCTCGCTGCTGACCTTCTTGGTGGACTCCTCAAAGATACGCAGTACATCGCATATGTCTGCCATCCATGGCCACTCGTGGTTGGCAAACTGAGGGAGCTGAGTTGGAGGCACGCGTGGATTCATAATCTGGTACTCCATCAATGCTCTCTGCTGCTCACACACCCTGGCCAACATGGAATAGGTGGAATTCCAGCGAGTCGGCAGGTCGCACAACAGCCGATGTTCAGGCAAATGGAGGCGTTGCTGGAGTTTTTTTAAGCTAGCAGCAGCTACAGTTGACTTCCGAAAGTGAGCGCACAAGCGCCGCACTTTCACCAGTAGCTCTGCCAGGTTGGGGTAAGTCTTTAGAAATTTTTGGACTACCAGATTAAAAACGTGGGCCAGGCATGGTACGTGATTGAGTTCGGCAAGCTCCAGAGCCGCCACCAGGTTACGGCCGTTATCGCACACGACCATGCCTGGTCCTAGCTGCAGCGGCGACAGCCACATCTCCGTCTGCTGCAATATGGCGTCCCTCACCTCTGGGGCGCTGTGCTTCCTGTCGCCCAAGCTGATGAGCTTAAGCACCGCCTGCTGACGTCTCCCCGCGCCAGTGCTGCAACGCTTCCAGCTAGCGGCTGAGGGCGATGTTAAGGCAGAGGAGGAGGAGGAGGAAGAGGAGGGGGTTTATCAGAACCCCTGCTGGCAATCTTGGGCGGGGGTGGTAGGTAGGCCGTCTCTCTTTGCGACCCCGTCCCCGCTTCCACAACATTCACCCAGTGTGCCGTCAAAGAGATGTATCGTCCCTGGCCGCAAGCGCTTGTCCACGAGTCGGTGGTCAAGTGGACCTTTGCGCTGACTGCGTACCTCAGGGCCCGCCTGATGTTACGCGACACGTGCTGGTGCAGGGCGGGGACGGCACTCCGGGAAAAGTAGTGGCGGCTGGGGACGGAATAGCGAGGTGCGGCAGCCGCCATCAGGTCGCGGAAGGCCTGCGTCTCCACAAGCCTAAACGGCAACATCTCCAGGGCCAGCAGTTTGGAGATGTGGCAGTTTAAGGCTTGGGCTTGGGGGTGACTCGAGGCGTACTTCCGCCTGCGGTCGAACGCCTGCGAGATGGACAGTTGATGGGACGAGGAGTGTGAAGGTGCAGGCGAAGATGCGGGGGAAGGGGAGGCAGCAGGAGAAGGCCCCAAAGTAGTCGAGGCAGAGGCAGATGTGGAGGTGTCCTGGCTGGAGGTCTGGACCGCAGTGGCAGCACACAACAAAGGGGAAGAGGCAGTGGCAGGAAGACCTGGCGCAGGTTGTATTGCGTTTGCTCTCTCCCACTCAGCCCAGTGCTTGACTTCCAAGTGACGCCGCATGCCTGAGGTGGTCATATTGCTCTTCTCAGAGCCCCTACTCAGTTTTGAGTGGCAGAGTGTGCAAACCGCGCTCAGTTTGTCATCCGCACAAACATTAAAAAATCTCCACACCACAGAAGTACGAGGCCTCGATGGGGGAGCTTCGCGCGACTGCCTGCTGCCGGGAACAGCTTCGGCCCTGCTGGCTGTGGCCTCACTTCTCTGTCTGGACTGTCCTCTGCCTCTGGACATCCCTCTGCCTGTGGACATCCCTCTGCCTGTGGACATCCCTCTGCCTCTGGACATCCCTCTGCCTCTTGCTGCCTTTTTCGGTGCTGCGCAGACCACCACCTCTCCACTGCTTTCCCCGCTGGACATCACCCCTGGCCAAGTGGGGTCGGTCATTTCGTCATCCACCACCTCCTCTTCCACTTCCTCACTCTGCTCCTCCTCCTGCCCACTGGACATTCCAACAGCCTCCCTTGATGGCAACTGCGTCTCATCATCATCATCGCTCATGATAACAGATGCTGGTTCAGGGTCCACATCAGCAGGAGATGGCGAATACTCAAGTGGTTGGGCATCACTACAAACAAATTCCTCTGGTAGCTCCAGGGATTCTTCCGGCACATCTGAAAAAGGACCCGAAAAGAGCTCCTGGGAGGGGTCAAGGGTGGGATGACTCTGTTGGCCAGGTGTGGAGGAAGGAGGGTCAGAGTGAGACTGTGTGGATGACTGGCTGGTGGACAACTGTGTGGAAGCGCTATCGGCTATCCATTGCACCACCTGTTCACACTGCTCAGGCCTCAACAGCGGTGTAACCCGCCCCCTGCTTAACTGTCCCATAAAGGCAGGGATTCTGGATGAGCGGAATCCTGGCTGCCCCTCACCAGCACGCATTGTATCCCCACTGGCTTCAACAAGGCCCCCAACAGCATTTCCGCGCCCCCGTCCTCGTCCACGTCCACGTCCGATTCCGCTAGCCCTCCGCATTTTTTTTTTTTGGTTACAATATTTGGCGTACACAGCCGTATACTACCAGGTCAGACGGTGTGTATTAACACCACGTATATAAAAGAGTTTTGCAGGCACGCAGAACGCACAGTACAGGTGCCAAATAAAAGGACTTTTTTTAAATATGTCTGATTACACAGCCGTGTACTAACAGGTCAGACGGTGGGTATTAACAGCACGTATATAAAAGAGTTTTGCAGGCACGCAGAACGCACAGTACAGGTGCCAAATAAAAGGACTTTTTTTAAATATTTCTAGGTACACAGCCGTGTACTACAAGGTCAGACGGTGTGTATTAACACCACGTATATAAAAGAGTTTTGCAGGCACGCAGAACGCACAATACAGGTGCCAAATAAAAGGCCTTTTTTTTAATATTTCTAGGTACACAGCCGTGTACTACAAGGTCAGACGGTGTGTATTAACACCACGTATATAAAGAGTTTTGCAGGCACGCAGAACGCACAGTACAGGTGCCAAATAAAAGGACTTTTTTTTAAATATGTCTGATTACACAGCCGTGTACTAACAGGTCAGACGGTGGGTATTAACAGCACGTATATAAAAGAGTTTTGCAGGCACGCAGAACGCACAATACAGGTGCCAAATAAAAGGACTTTTTTTTAAATATTTCTAGGTACACAGCCGTGTACTACAAGGTCAGACGGTGTGTATTAACACCACGTATATAAAAGAGTTTTGCAGGCACGCAGAACGCACAATACAGGTGCCAAATAAAAGGACTTTTTTTTAAATATTTCTAGGTACACAGCCGTGTACTACAAGGTCAGACGGTGTGTATTAACACCACGTATATAAAAGAGTTTTGCAGGCACGCAGAACGCACAATACAGGTGCCAAATAAAAGGACTTTTTTTAAAATATTTCTAGGTACACAGCCGTGTACTACCAGGTCAGACGGTGTGTATTAACACCACGTATATAAAAGAGTTTTGCAGGCACGCAGAACGCACAGTACAGGTGCCAAATAACAGGACTTTTTTTTAAATATGTCTGATTACACAGCCGTGTACTAACAGGTCAGACGGTGGGTATTAACAGCACGTATATAAAAGAGTTTTGCAGGCACGCAGAACGCACAGTACAGGTGCCAAATAAAAGGACTTTTTTTTTAATATTTCTAGGTACACAGCCGTGTACTACAAGGTCAGACGGTGTGTATTAACACCACGTATATAAAAGAGTTTTGCAGGCACGCAGAACGCACAGTACAGGTGCCAAATAAAAGGACTTTTTTTTAAATATGTCTGATTACACAGCCGTGTACTAACAGGTCAGACGGTGTGTATTAACAGCACGTATATAAAAGAGTTTTGCAGGCACGCAGAACGCACAGTACAGGTGCCAAATAACAGGACTTTTTTTTAAATATGTCTGATTACACAGCCGTGTACTAACAGGTCAGACGGTGGGTATTAACAGCACGTATATAAAAGAGTTTTGCAGGCACGCAGAACGCACAATACAGGTGCCAAATAAAAGGACTTTTTTTTAAATATTTCTAGGTACACAGCCGTGTACTACAAGGTCAGACGGTGTGTATTAACACCACGTATATAAAAGAGTTTTGCAGGCACGCAGAACGCACAATACAGGTGCCAAATAAAAGGACTTTTTTTTAAAAATATTTCTAGGTACACAGCCGTGTACTACCAGGTCAGACGGTGTGTATTAACACCACGTATATAAAAGAGTTTTGCAGGCACGCAGAACGCACAGTACAGGTGCCAAATAACAGGACTTTTTTTTAAATATGTCTGATTACACAGCCGTGTACTAACAGGTCAGACGGTGGGTATTAACAGCACGTATATAAAAGAGTTTTGCAGGCACGCAGAACGCACAATACAGGTGCCAAATAAAAGGACTTTTTTTTAATATTTCTAGGTACACAGCCGTGTACTACAAGGTCAGACGGTGTGTATTAACACCACGTATATAAAAGAGTTTTGCAGGCACGCAGAACGCACAATACAGGTGCCAAATAAAAGGACTTTTTTTTTAAATATTTCTAGGTACACAGCCGTGTACTACCAGGTCAGACGGTGTGTATTAACACCACGTATATAAAAGAGTTTTGCAGGCACGCAGAACGCACAGTACAGGTGCCAAATAAAAGGACTTTTTTTTAAATATGTCTGATTACACAGCCGTGTACTAACAGGTCAGACGGTGGGTATTAACAGCACGTATATAAAAGAGTTTTGCAGGCACGCAGAACGCACAATACAGGTGCCAAATAAAAGGACTTTTTTTTAAATATTTCTAGGTACACAGCCGTGTACTACAAGGTCAGACGGTGTGTATTAACACCACGTATATAAAAGAGTTTTGCAGGCACGCAGAACGCACAATACAGGTGCCAAATAAAAGGACTTTTTTTTAAAAATATTTCTAGGTACACAGCCGTGTACTACCAGGTCAGACGGTGTGTATTAACACCACGTATATAAAAGAGTTTTGCAGGCACGCAGAACGCACAGTACAGGTGCCAAATAAAAGGACTTTTTTTTAAATATGTCTGATTACACAGCCGTGTACTAACAGGTCAGACGGTGGGTATTAACAGCACGTATATAAAAGAGTTTTGCAGGCACGCAGAACGCACAGTACAGGTGCCAAATAACAGGACTTTTTTTAAATATGTCTGATTACACAGCCGTGTACTAACAGGTCAGACGGTGGGTATTAACAGCACGTATATAAAAGAGTTTTGCAGGCACGCAGAACGCACAGTACAGGTGCCAAATAAAAGGACTTTTTTTTAAATATGTCTGATTACACAGCCGTGTACTAACAGGTCAGACGGTGGGTATTAACAGCACGTATATAAAAGAGTTTTGCAGGCACGCAGAACGCACAATACAGGTGCCAAATAACAGGACTTTTTTTTAAATATGTCTGATTACACAGCCGTGTACTACCAGGTCAGACGGTGTGTATTAACACCACGTATATAAAAGAGTTTTGCAGGCACGCAGAACGCACAATACAGGTGCCAAATAAAAGGACTTTTTTTTAAATATTTCTAGGTACACAGCCGTGTACTACAAGGTCAGACGGTGTGTATTAACACCACGTATATAAAAGAGTTTTGCAGGCACGCAGAACGCACAATACAGGTGCCAAATAAAAGGACTTTTTTTAAAATATTTCTAGGTACACAGCCGTGTACTACCAGGTCAGACGGTGTGTATTAACAGCACGTATATAAAAGAGTTTTGCAGGCACGCAGAACGCACAATACAGGTGCCAAATAACAGGACTTTTTTTTAAATATGTCTGATTACACAGCCGTGTACTAACAGGTCAGACGGTGGGTATTAACAGCACGTATATAAAAGAGTTTTGCAGGCACGCAGAACGCACAGTACAGGTGCCAAATAAAAGGACTTTTTTTTAATATTTCTAGGTACACAGCCGTGTACTACAAGGTCAGACGGTGTGTATTAACACCACGTATATAAAAGAGTTTTGCAGGCACGCAGAACGCACAATACAGGTGCCAAATAAAAGGACTTTTTTTTAAATATTTCTAGGTACACAGCCGTGTACTACCAGGTCAGACGGTGTGTATTAACACCACGTATATAAAAGAGTTTTGCAGGCACGCAGAACGCACAGTACAGGTGCCAAATAAAAGGACTTTTTTTTAAATATGTCTGATTACACAGCCGTGTACTAACAGGTCAGACGGTGGGTATTAACAGCACGTATATAAAAGAGTTTTGCAGGCACGCAGAACGCACAATACAGGTGCCAAATAAAAGGACTTTTTTTTAAATATGTCTGATTACACAGCCGTGTACTAACAGGTCAGACGGTGGGTATTAACAGCACGTATATAAAAGAGTTTTGCAGGCACGCAGAACGCACAATACAGGTGCCAAATAAAAGGACTTTTTTTTAAATATTTCTAGGTACACAGCCGTGTACTACCAGGTCAGACGGTGTGTATTAACACCACGTATATAAAAGAGTTTTGCAGGCACGCAGAACGCACAGTACAGGTGCCAAATAAAAGGACTTTTTTTTAAATATGTCTGATTACACAGCCGTGTACTAACAGGTCAGACGGTGGGTATTAACAGCACGTATATAAAAGAGTTTTGCAGGCACGCAGAACGCACAGTACAGGTGCCAAATAACAGGACTTTTTTTTAAATATGTCTGATTACACAGCCGTGTACTAACAGGTCAGACGGTGGGTATTAACAGCACGTATATAAAAGAGTTTTGCAGGCACGCAGAACGCACAGTACAGGTGCCAAATAAAAGGACTTTTTTTTAAATATGTCTGATTACACAGCCGTGTACTAACAGGTCAGACGGTGGGTATTAACAGCACGTATATAAAAGAGTTTTGCAGGCACGCAGAACGCACAGTACAGGTGCCAAATAAAAGGACTTTTTTTTAAATATGTCTGATTACACAGCCGTGTACTACAGGTCAGACGGTGGGTATTAACAGCACGTATATAAAAGAGTTTTGCAGGCACGCAGAACGCACAATACAGGTGCCAAATAAAAGGCCTTTTTTTTAAATATGTCTGATTACACAGCCGTGTACTAACAGGTCAGACGGTGGGTATTAACAGCACGTATATAAAAGAGTTTTGCAGGCACGCAGAACGCACAATACAGGTGCCAAATAACAGGACTTTTTTTTAAATATGTCTGAGTACACAGCCGTGTACTACAAGGTCAGACGGTGTGTATTAACACCACGTATATAAAAGAGTTTTGCAGGCACGCAGAACGCACAGTACAGGTGCCAAATAAAAGGACTTTTTTTAAAATATGTCTGATTACACAGCCGTGTACTAACAGGTCAGACGGTGGGTATTAACAGCACGTATATAAAAGAGTTTTGCAGGCACGCAGAACGCACAGTACAGGTGCCAAATAAAAGGACTTTTTTTAAAATATGTCTGATTACACAGCCGTGTACTAACAGGTCAGACGGTGGGTATTAACAGCACGTATATAAAAGAGTTTTGCAGGCACGCAGAACGCACAATACAGGTGCCAAATAAAAGGCCTTTTTTTTAAATATGTCTGATTACACAGCCGTGTACTAACAGGTCAGACGGTGGGTATTAACAGCACGTATATAAAAGAGTTTTGCAGGCACGCAGAACGCACAATACAGGTGCCAAATAACAGGACTTTTTTTTAAATATGTCTGAGTACACAGCCGTGTACTAACAGGTCAGACGGTGGGTATTTACACCTGGTATACAAAAAGGGTATTGCAGGCACACAGAACCCAGAACACTAGAGCCAAAGAAACTGTATTTAAAAAAAAAAAATGTACACAGCCGTATACTGCCAGAAGATCAGATGGTGCATATACACACTAGGTATATAACAGGGTTTTGCAGCCAAAAAGAACGCAGAACAGTAGTGCCAAATATAGTTTGGTATGTAGCAGAGCACCTAATACACCACTAATGCCTCTCTCTGTCCCTACTCCAGCAGCTATCCCTGAATACAGCAGCCGTTCTCTGCAGAGTGTATATAGTAGTAAAGCTATCACTGTACTGCACTATAGTAGCCCTGATAAGGGCTTTTAATCACGCTCCTGCCTGTCCAACAGCTAAAACCTATCTCTCCCTTCTCCAGCCTCTGTCCCTGACTAAGTTCACGCAGCATATGCGAACGAGCAGGAAGACCTGAGTTATTAATATTCGAGGTCACGTGGTTTTTCCAGCCAATCCATGTAGATGCCGTTTTCGCGCTGCCAGCGTGCTCCGCTGGCCTGTCATACCCCCCCTGCATGGTGATTGGTGGAAAAAGAGCGCCAGGGAAGGTGGGAGGGGAAACGAATTCTAAGTGCGCCATCGCCGTTATACTCGATCGAAATCGAGTATGCCGAATAGCATAGTATTCGATCGAATACCGGCTCGATCGAACACTACTCGCTCATCTCTATTAGATACAGTTCTAGAGACCCCAGAGTGTTATATACAACTTTACAGACCAATACAGGCATTTGACATTCAAATTGATAGAATGGAAACCGAAACAAATTTCAGGAAATGTGCTCATCTCTAGTAAGAACTTTATAGTATGCTATAGAGTGGCCAAAATTATAAAATTATACAAAAATATTGCCATAATGTGCCAAAATAACACTGCCCAATGAATGAAATAGGGGAAGCAAAGTAGCTGCATTTTTTGCAACTTGCTTTTTGGGCAATGGGTATAGGAATAGGGAGGGATGCAAATGCCCAGGCCAATGACACCCACCTTCAGTGGTGATAAGTTGAATCACACAAGTAGCACACCCCTGTTTGTGTTCCCAATTTATGGGAGCCACTGTACAGTATATGTGAGAAAAATTTTTGAAGTGCACACATGGGAAGAAAGTTATGCTCTGCATCAGGGATAACATTCATTAAATGCTTTGTTTGGCACATAACAATAACTAAAATGTTCATGGGATTTTTATGCAAATGTTGATACTATGGCATTTGTACTCCAGCTATAAAGTTGGCTGTAAATCATCTGTATGTTTAGTTTATTGTAATAAGAATTATCTCCCTGGTTCCAGCAATTTCTAACTGCTCAGTAAAATAAAAGAATAATACTGCTTTGAATCATATTTACATTTTAATTTCATCAAGTATTGTATTCTTGGTATATTCATTACTAATGACCTTTATTATAAATATTACTATACAATATTATACCCTCTGGACCACAAAGCATTGCAAACGTTTTAATTTTGATCACTAGTTCTTTAGTTAGGAATTGAGAACTGGACAACCCATTTAATATTTAAAGGAGGTTAATGAAAGCAATAAGGGAATAATTCATTACTTTGAACTAGATTGACTGCATTGATCATTCCATATGGTTTACATAAAACAGCCAGTTATATTATAAATGTCAATGTAAAATAGTGAGATATCTACCTGTACTGTACATCTAATTCTCTTAATTTGGAAGCTTAGGTGACCACCAATATGCTCAACAGTACACTTCCTATGTGAATTACAACCCAGTTTTGGGTTGGGGGGGGGGAGCGGTAGGTGATTTTTCACTGTCATGTGTCACTGGCAAGCTCTTTAACTAGATCATATCTATCTATCTATCTACAGTATTTATCTACAATATCTATCTATAGTATATAAACATAAGACAACAGTCACCTCCGTTTTTAATGAAAATGTATTAATTGTCACATTCACAGACCCTCTATCTATGATTATGCATTATGGACCCATAGCCATTCACTGGTGTATGGTACCACCACTATTCACTGTATTCTCCCATAGAAAAGAAAAACAACTTCAGGCAAAAGTATTTAAGACCTGTGTAGATGTGTGGGGGCTGTAAATGAAAAGGAATTTGAAGGCCCCATTCACACAACCGTATGAATGGGGCCGTATCTATTCCGCAATATTCCGCGGCTCCGTATAAAAAGATAAAACATGTCCTATACTTGTCCGCATGAGCATTTTTTGAATTTTTTTTTTTTGGTGGCAAAAAGAACCCAAGTGTGCCCTGTCAGTAACACTAGGTGCACATCGTATTAGAACCATTCAAAAGTCTATGTAGCTGACATCTGTTGTTACATTTAATACCATTAATTTAGGCCACAATTCCTCCTTTGCACCTGCAGTTTAATTTGCCCAAGGAGGGAATTAAAATATAGGGGTAGGATTTGGGTAGGTAGAAAGATTGTTTCTGTTCCAAAAAGACCAAAGTCCATTGTAAAATACGTCTGCATTTTTTTTTTTTTGGGTGGCAAAAAAAACTCAAGTGTGCCCTGTCAGTAACGCTAGGTGCACAGCGTATTTGAACCGTTCAAAAGTCTATGTAGCTGACATCCGTTGTTACATTTAATACCGTTAATTTAGGCCGCAGTTCCTCATTTGCAGCTGCTCTATAACGTTTGCGCATTCAGAATATTGGAAATTCGTTTAAATCTTTCTGATCATACAGTTAATGAAAAACTGCACTACTGTAGTTGTGACCAAGTTGCATATGTACTATACAATATGCGGAAGGTGAGCAGAAAGGGACGGGGAAGTGGGCATGCTGCTGATGGCGAACACAGAGGCGAAGGCTCAGGGGGCGGTGAAACTGTGCCTGCTAGCAGAGCCCAAGAGACAAAGTCATCCACAATTCCTAGCTTCATGTCACAGTTTGCAGGGCGGCGCAAGACACAACTCTTGTCGCCACACCAGTGCGAGCAGGTAGTGGGTTGGATTTCAGCTGATAATGCTTCCAGTCGCTTAAGCACCACCCTCTCTTCCACAAAGTCCAGTCTCAGTAGCCAAGAGTCTGGGCAACCGCATCCTCACCCTGATCCTCCTTCCTCCCACCATGCAGAGTCTGAACAAAGAAATAATCCCACATTAGGATATTCCGAGGAGCTTTTTTCATCACCATTCCTTGGCTTGGGCCTCTTGTCAAGGCCGCTTGAAGTGGGACATGAGGAGATATTGTGCCCTGATTCCCAACCTATTGAGCAAACACAGTCTGAAGAAGATGACGGTGGGGACCGGCAACTAGCGTCTCACGAGGTGCATGATGACGATGAGACACAGTTGCCAATAAGTCAAGGGCAATTAGTGTCTCAAGAGGTTGTGGATGAGGATGAGACGCAGTTAAGTCAGGTTCTTGTTAGTTCACCATGTCAGGAAGAGGACCAGAGTGAGGATGTGGAAGAGGAGATGGTGGACGATGAAATAGCTGACCCAACCTGGGAAAGTGGCAAGCCGAGAGAGGACAGCAGTACGGAGGGGGAGGGATCCGCAGCAGTTCAACAGTCTGGAAGAGGCAGTGGGGTGGCAAAAGGGAGAAGGCAGGCCACGCCAACCAGACCTGCAACTGTTCCCCGGAGCAGCCCCCTGCGGCAAGCTCCCTTGCCAAGGGTTAGGTGTTCCGCAATCTGGCGTTTTTTTTTAGGAAAGGGCTGATGATAACCGTATTGTAATTTGTAACCTGTGCCGTACCAAGATGAGCAGGGGCGTAAACACCAGCAACCTGACCACCACCAGCATGATCCGCCACATGGCAGCAAAGCACCTTAAAAGGTGGGCCGAACGCCTGGGTCCACGATCTGTGTCTGCAGGTCACACCACTGCCTCCTCTTCCCCTCTGTTACCTGCTGTCCAAGACGCAGGTGCAGATGCCTCCTGCCCTGCACCTGGACCTTCCCAGGAAACGCCCACTTCAATGTCCCAGTGCAGCGTTCAAATGTCCTTACCCCAGGCATTTGAACGCAAGCGCAAATACCCTGCCACCCACCCACAGGCCATAGCTCTAAACGCTCAACTTTCCAAGTTGCTGGCTCTGGAAATGTTGCCATTTAGGCTGGTGGACACCGAGACCTTTTGCAGCCTGATGGTGGCGGCTGTCCCTCTTTACGCAATCCCCAGCCGCCACTATTTTTCCCGGTGTGCCGTCCCTGCCCTACACCAGCATGTGTCCAGAAACATAATTCGTGCCCTGACCAACGCAGTTACTGGCAAAGTCCACTTAACAACTGACACATGGACAAGCGCTTGTGGCCAGGGACGCTACATTTCCCTGACGGCACACTAGGTGAACGTTGTGGAGGCTGGGAGCGAGTCGTACCCTGGGATGGCTCAGGTGTTACCGACACAAAGGATTGCGGGCCCTACTTCTATCCGGATTTCCGCTGCCACCTACAGTAGTGGCTGCAACCCCTCCTTCTCTTCCTCCACCTCCTCCTCCACTTCTTCCCATGCAGAATTGCCATATTCCAGCACCACTCAGATTTTTGTCAGTAGCTGGAAGCAGTGTAGCACAGCAGTCGGTAAGCGGCAACAGGCCATGCTGAAGCTTATTTGCCTGGGTGACAAACAGCACACCGCCGCAGAGCTGTGGCATGGCATAAGGGAACAGGCTGAGCTGTGGCTCTTGCCAGTCAACCTACAGCCAAGCATGGTTGTATCCGATAACAGCCGCAACTTGGTAGGAGCTTTTGAGCTGGCCAACCTCCCACACATACCATGCCTGGCACATGTATTCAACTTAGTGGTTCAGCGGCTTCTGAAAACCTACCTCAATTTCCCTCAGCTACTGGTGAAGGTGCTTCACCTGTGTGCCCATTTCCGCAAGTCACCGACAGCTTCAGCCAGCCTGGCAAGGCTGCAGCAGTGCTTGCGATTGCCGGCTCACCGACTGCTGTGCGACCTAAGCATGCGATGGAATTCCACCTTCCACATGTTGAGCAGGCTTTGTGTGCAGCAGAGAGCAGTAGCTGCAACACGATCGGTGCCTTTCTAGTCAGCTTCCGCTCTTCACAAGCGACAAGTGGGCATTGATGTCTGACCTCTGTGAGGTGTTACGCAACTTTGATGAATCTACACAGATGGTTAGCGGCGATAATGCAATTATCAGTGTAACAATCCCATTTCTGTGTCTACTAAAAAGCTCGCTGCTCACAATAAAGGCCGATGCTCTGCATCTGGAAGAGGTGGAAATGGGGGAAGACCCTACAGTCATGGCCAAAAGTTTTGAGAATTATACAAATATTAATTTTTACAAAGTCTACTGCTTCAGTTTTTATAATGGCAATTTGCATATACTCCAGAATGTTATACAGAGTGATCAGCTTAACAGCAATTACTTGCAAAGTCAATATTTGCCTAGAAAATGAACTTTTTTCCTCAAAACACATTTCAACATCATTGCAGCCCTGCCTTAAAAGGACCAGCTAACATCGTTTCAGTGATTGCTCCATTAACACAGGTGTGGGTGTTGATGAGGACAGGGCTGGAGATCAATCTGTCATGATTAAGTAAGAATGACACCACTGGACACTTTAAAAGGAGGCTGGTGCTTGGCATCATTGTTTCTCTTCTGTTAACCATGGTTATCTCTAAAGAAACACGTGCAGTCATCATTGCACTGCACAAAAATGGCCTAACAGGGAAAAGTCTCGCAGCTAGAAAGATTGCACCTCAGTCAACAATCTATCGCATCATCAAGAACTTCAAGGAGAGAGGTTCCATTGTTGCCAAAAAGGCTCCAGGGCGCCCAAGAAAGACCAGCAAGCGCCAGGACCGTCTCTTAAAAGTGTTTCAGCTGCGGGATCGGGCTACCAGCAGTGCAGAGCTTGCTCAGGAATGGCAGCAGGCAGGTGTGAGTGCATCTGCATGCACTGTGAGGCGGAGACTCTTGGAGCAAGGCCTGGTCTCAAGGAGGGCAGCAAAGAAGCCACTTCTCTCCAGAAAAAACATCAGGGACAGACTGATATTCTGCAAAAGGTACAGGGAGTGGACTGCTGAGGACTGGGGTAAAGTCATTTTCTCTGATGAATCCCCTTTTCGATTGTTTGGGACATCTGGAAAACAGCTTATTCGGAGAAGACGAGGTGAGCGCTACCACCAGTCTTGTCTCATGCCAACTGTAAAGCATCCTGAAACCATTCATGTGTGGGGTTGCTTCTCAGCCAAAGGAATCGCCTCTCTCACAGTCTTGCCTAAAAACACAGCCATGAATAAAGAATGGTACCAGAATGTCCTACGAGAGCAACTTCTCCCAACCGTCCAAGAGCAGTTTGGCGATCAACAATGCCTTTTCCAGCATGATGGAGCACCTTGTCATAAAGCAAAGGTGATAACTAAATGGCTCAGGGAACAAAACATAGAGATTTTGGGTCCATGGCCTGGAAACTCCCCAGATCTTAATCCCATTGAGAACTTGTGGTCAATCATCAAGAGACGGGTGGACAAACAAAAACCTACAAATTCTGACAAAATGCAAGCATTGATTGTGCAAGAATGGACTGCTATCAGTCAGGATTTGGTCCAGAAGTTGATTGAGAGCATGCCAGGGAGAATTGCAGAGGTCCTGAAGAAGAAGGGTCAACACTGCAAATATTGACTTGCTGCATTAACTCATTCTAACTGTCAATATAAGCTTTTGTTACTCATAATATGATTGCAATTATATTTCTGTATGTGATAAAAACATCTGACACACACACATAAAAACCAGAGGGCAGCAGATCATGTGAAAATATAATATTTGTGTCATTCTCAAAACTTTTGGCCATGACTGTACACAGGGTGATAGCCAGAGCACCCTCGATTCGTCTTCTCAGTGCCAATTGGAGGAGGAGGAGGAGGAGCAGGAGACGGTTGCCACCGCTACACAGGGTAGCCATACCACATTTACACCTTCTCTTCAGCGTGGATGGGCTGAAGAGGAGGAAGAGGATGAGGAGGATATTGAGAGTCATGCTCCTGGTGGGGAGAGCGAAGCCTTGTCTGTTGGGACTCTGGCCCACATGGCTGACTTCATGCTATGCTGCCTTTCCCGTGACCCTCGCGTTATACTCATATTTGGCAACATCGATTACTGGTTGTTCACCCTTCTCGATACTACAACGAAAACTTCTCATCTCTCATTCCTGTGGCGGAGAGGACAACTAAAATGGTGCAATACCAGAAGGCCCTTGTAGAAAAATTGCTCCAAAAATTTCCATCTGAGAAGACAGGCGGCAGAGTACGTAATTCCTTGGCCACCCGATGAGGGGAGACGATGGGAACACACAGCAGTTCCAACAAAGGCAGGGGGACACTCTCCAAGGCCTGGGACAGTTTTATGACAGCCCGTCAGCACCCTCACCCTGATGAGCGTCCTAGTGTGACAAGGAGAGAAAAGTTTTGGAAGATGGTAAAGGAGTACCTAGCTGACCGTGTCAACGTCCTCAGCGATCCGTCTGTGCCGTATAATTATTGGGTGTCTAAGCTGGACACGTGGCACGAACTGGCGCTCTATGCCTTGGAGGTGCTGGCATGACCTGCCGCCAGCGTTTTGTCTGAGCAGGTATTTAGTGCCGCTGGGGGCCTAATTACTGATAAGCGCATCCGCCTGTCAACTGACAATGCTGACAGATTGATGCTTATCAAAATGAACAAGGCCTGGATTGCCCCTGACTTTTTTACTCCACCAGAGGAAAGTGGCTTAACATGAAGGAACCTTAAATCTGGCTTTTAGGGTGTATTGAACACACTGCATTATCATGTACCCCTTCCTCTTCTTTTCCTCTTCCTCCTCTTCCTCCGTCATATGAAACTGCTTATTAGGCTTCCCTCGAAGTCCATCAGCTGGGCCTGCACCCTAATTTTTTAGTCGGTCAGCTCACCAGCTGGGCCTGCACCCTAATTTTTTAGCCGGTTAGCTCACCAGCTGGGCCTGCACCATAATTTTTTAGCCGGTCAGCTCACCAGCTAGGCCTGCACCATAATGTTTTAGCCGGTCAGCTCACCAGCTGGGCCTGCACCCTAATTTTTTAGCCGGTCAGCTCACCAGCTAGGCCTGCACCTTAATTTTTTAGCAGGGAAGCTCACCAGCTGGGCCTGCACCCTAATTTTTTTATCCAGTCAGCTAACCAGCTAGGCCTGCACCCTAATTTTTTAGCCGGTCAGCTCACCAGCTGGGCCTGCACCATAATTTTTTAGCCGGACATCTCCCACCTGGGCCTGCTCCCTAATTTTTTAGCCGGTCAGCTCACCAGCTAGGCCTGCACCATAATTTTTTAGCCGGGCAGCTCACCAGCTGGGCCTGCACCAAAGTTTTTTAGCTGGTTAGCTCACAAGCTGGGCCTGCACCATAATTTTTTTGCCTGTCAGCTCACCAGCAGGACCTCAACCATAATATTTTACACGCTCAGCTCTGCTACATGTCACACATAATGTTTCAGACGTTCGGCTAAGCGGCATGTCAAAAATAATTTTTAACACGCTCAGCTCTGCTGCATGTCACTTATAATGTTTGAGACATTCAGCAAAGCGGCATGTCAAAAATAATTTTTAACACGCTCTGCTCTGCTACCGTCACTTATAATGTTTCAGACGTTCAGCTAAGCGGCATGTCAAAAATAATTTTTAACACGCTCAGTTCTGCTACATGTCACTTATAATGTTTCAGACGTTCAGCTAAGCGGCATGTCACCCTTACATTTTTTTACAGTCAGCTTGGCAGCAGCGTGTCAACCTTACATTTGGGACAGTTTGATGAGCAGCAGCGTGCAAACTTAAATTTGGGACAGTTTGATGGGCAGCAGCGTGTCAACCTTAAATTTGGGACAGTTTGATGGGCAGCAGCGTGTCAACCTTAAATTTGGGACAGTTTGATGGGCAGCAGTGTGTCAACCTTAAATTTGGGACAGTTTGATGGGCAGCAGCATGTCACCCTTAAATTTTTTTTAACATCAGCTCGGCAGCACCGTGTCAACCTTAAATTTGGGACAGCTTGATGGGCAGCAGCGTGTCACCCATAAATTTGGGACAGTTTGATGGGCAGCAGCGTGTCAACCTTAAATTTGGGACAGTTTGATGGGCAGCAGCGTGTCAACCTTAAATTTGGGACAGTTTGATGGGCAGCAGCGTGTAACCCTTACATTTTTTTTACCGTCAGCTCGGCAGCAGAGTGTCAACCTTAAATTTGGGACAGCTTGATGGGCAGCAGCGTGTCAACCTTAAATTTGGGACAGTTTGATGAGCATCAGCGTGTCACCCTTAAATTTGGGACAGTTTGATGGGCAGCAGCGTGTCAACCTTAAATTTGGGACAGTTTGATGGGCAGCAGCGTGTCAACCTTAAATTTGGGACAGTTTGATGGGCAGCAGCATGTCACCCTTAAATTTTTTTTAACATCAGCTCAGCAGCACCGTGTCAACCTTAAATTTGGGACAGCTTGATGGGCAGCAGCGTGTCACCCATAAATTTGGGACAGTTTGATGGGCAGCAGCATGTCACCCTTAAATTTTTTTTAACATCAGCTCAGCAGCACCGTGTCAACCTTAAATTTGGGACAGCTTGATGGGCAGCAGCGTGTCACCCATAAATTTGGGACAGTTTGATGGGCAGCAGCGTGTCAACCTTAAATTTGGGACAGTTTGATGGGCAGCAGCGTGTCAACCTTAAATTTGGGACAGTTTGATGGGCAGCAGCGTGTAACCCTTACATTTTTTTTACCGTCAGCTCGGCAGCAGAGTGTCAACCTTAAATTTGGGACAGCTTGATGGGCAGCAGCGTGTCAACCTTAAATTTGGGACAGTTTGATGAGCATCAGCGTGTCACCCTTAAATTTGGGACAGTTTGATGGGCAGCAGCGTGTCAACCTTAAATTTGGGACAGTTTGATGGGCAGCAGCGTGTCACCCTTAAATTTGGGACAGTTTGATGGGCAGCAGCATGTCACCCTTAAATTTTTTTTAACATCAGCTCGGCAGCACTGTGTCAACCTTAAATTTGGGACAGTTTGATGAGCAGCAGCGTGTCACCCTTAAATTTGGGACAGTTTGATGGGCAGCAGCGTGTCAACCTTAAATTTGGGACAGTCTGATGGGCAGCAGCGTGTCACCCATAATTTTTTTTTGACGTTGTGCTAAATTTGGGACAGTTTGATGTGCAGCAGCATGTCAACCTTAAATTTTGGACAGTTTGATGAGCAGCAACGTGTCACCCTTAAATTTTGGACAGTTTGTTGGGCAGCAGCGTATCACCCTTAAATTTGGGACAGTTTGATCGGCAGCAGTGTGTCATCCATTAATTTTTTTGACGTTCTGCTCGGCAGCAGCGTGTCACACGTACATTTTTTTTACATATTGCTCGGCAGCAGCGTGTCAACCTTAAATTTGGGACAGTTTGATCGGCATCAGCGTGTCACCCTTAATTTTTTAGATGGCCAACTCAGCAGCAGCATGTCACCCATAATTTTTTACACGGTCAGCTCAGCAGCAGCACATCACCGCTATTGTTTATGCGTGTCAGCAGCAGGCCATCAATCATAATTTTTCAAGGGTGTGTCTGATGCACTCCTTTATGTGTAATAAAGGGGGTATTGGAGTGCCTGTTCCTTGTAATTTTTGGCAGCCCTTTCCTTTAGTGCATAGGCTTTATGAGTGTCGGAGTCCCACAATTATACCACAATGTGAATGAGGCCCTCCTTTATATGATATACCAGTTGTATGGGAGTGCCTCATCCATGTAATTTTTGGCAGCACTTGCGCTTAACGTAGTAAATCTATGTTTCCTAACAATATTTCCTGTAAAATCGATGTTATCTTGAGTTTTGGGGGGGGTATTTTTGTCATTCCGTGGCGTAATAGTCGGCCATCATCGTTAATAGCAGCGACTTCGATGTCCAAGATGCATCCAGACATCCTCCTCATGCTGTTCCCTAACCATTTCTGTGGTGTTTCCACCATTTTCTGATGTTTCCCTATGGACCAGACACCTTTCCTTCATCCGAGCAGGGGGTGCCTGGTCTTCTCCCATTGACTTCCATTATACTCGGGTGCTCGGCCGAGCACTCGAGCACCACCTAGTGTTCGGCCAGAGCACCCGAGCACCCGAACATCGGGGTGCTCGATCATCACAAATAGCCACACATTCTAATTTCAAATCTGGATATTAATAGTCTTGTTTTAGTAGTTTTCACTAACCTGTGATTCATTTTAGCTCATGGTATGGACTACTGTATGTTCTCATTTTCTTCCTTGTGGATACTGGCTTTTAAGGTATAAATTTAAGGAGTTATCTCATGAGTAATGTAAAAGAAAAATTAAAATCAGATAGCATATAGTACATGAGTCAGTAAAAACAAAGAATTCTTTTTTTTTGTATGTTGTATGTTTTATATATTTTTTTCTTTTATAAATGGTGTAACTGTGAATATTTAAAGGAATGAAAAAAACAAAGAATGAACTGATGGTCGCTGCTGAGAGCGGATATGTCAAACATATGCACAAGAGCAATTTTATTGCTTGTGGACTTCGTGTTATATAGTTGCTACAGTGGTGCTCTATGACAGAACAAAGTGGACGTCCAACGTCTGACTACCCTGTTTGTTTTTACATGGAGAAATAAAGGAAGAAGATCTGTGACATGACTATTTTCTTCCTTTGGATATATATAGTACATGACTCATTCTACCAAACTTAGAACCAGTGCTGTGCCTTACATGGGTCCACAGATCTGCCTAGTTATTTGTGAGATTGTTGTGCTAGATTTATTTCAAGCGGGCAGATTGGGGTCCTTTCTACTGCAGCTGGTGGCATTTGAAGGATGGAACTCAGCATGTATGTCAACCTCAGTGAGCTGGACAGAAAATTTAAAAAAATGGCAAATAGCAGATGACAAAACACACACACATAGGTTTTGGTGAATACAAAGTTTTTAATTCATCACAATTACAAAAGTATTCAGATCCCGGGGTTAGTTTTAAAAAAATGTAGAATATTTTTTGTGGGACAATCCATCTAAGGACAAGGCCGATTTTTGCAATCTGATGTGTCACTTTATATAGTAATAACTTTAGAAGGCTTTTACTTATCCAACTGATTCTGAGTTTTTCTTGTGGCACTTTGTACTTGATGATAGTGGTAAATTTGAGTTGATGTGTTTTATCATTATTTATTAAAAAATACAACAAAAATTTCAGCAAATGTGAAAAAATGGCAATTTTCTAAAAGTGATCTTCTCTACTTTTAAGACGGATAGTGATTAGAGAGGAGAGAAGTTCTTAAAAATTCAATTCAGCTGCTTCACCAAACTTCACAAAAAAATCCACTTTGTAACGAATTACTTCATCATGAAGCGCATTTCTTTATAAGTAGCCGGTGCAATGACAAGGAATTGTGCCGCCCCATCATTGAGTCCCTCAGATACCACATTCATCACTGATCGTGGCATCTGAGATCCATATTAAAACATTTTATTGGTTGTTAATTAAAAAAAATCATACTTACCTCATCCATTTGATCATGAAATGAATATGCAAAGAGGTTTCTCCCAAGAAAGAGAACCATCTTGCTAGCGCCACCTATTGGAGTTAAGGTCCAGTGTTCCAACAAGCCTTAGGATCTGATAAGGGAATATAGCCAGACCAGATATCCACCTGTAGACATCAGTACAGAGTAGGATTCCGGCTGACTGAAGTGCGATGCCTTGGATGCGGCATACGCTGGGTGATGAATTTCCTTAAACAGACCAGTCCTATATGGACTTCAATTGGTTGGGTCCCACTCATTCAAAAGAATTAGGGTGATAGGAAACTGCCCTAAAGTATGGCGCCTCTTAGGGCAGTAGCCCACTACATAACAGCGCTTTACCAGGGCCACAAGTCTAGCCACAGGAGGTTTCTCCTCCTCCTGGACGTACTCCAACCTCCACTTCATGGTTCTCACAGCTCCCTGATGAAGGCTTTTGCCGAAAACGTTCCGAATTGTGAGCTGTATTCTATTGAACCTGCACGTGTCTCGAAATAAAACAAACAAAAGCAATCAACTGGGTGCAGGAATCTTTATTCTACAGTCCTATATGGAGACTTACTGGACACTTATTGGCTATGCTCCATTGAATCAGCATGTGGTATTTTTATAGAGCTGGTCATTATGGACACGACAATACCTAATATGTTTTTCGATGTTAAAAAAAAACGTGACTTTTCAGGCCTTTTCATTTATGCCTTTGCCTTATTATACCCCCTGCGCTGGGTTTTTCCCCTGTTGATATTGTTGGACTGTAAATGTCTATCTATTTTCTATGAAAATTTAAAATAAAATAAAAAGTTTGAAACTAAAAAAAACTTGACTTGGCTTGATGACTGGGCACTTTTTTACACGTAAAACTTTTTTTTTAAAATAAAACACATTTTTGACGTTTTATTGGTATCCCACTATGGGACTTTTGGGAGTCTGATCTCTTTTACAAGTCATTTCAATACAGAATGAATTGAATTGTAATGCAATGAATCTGTCAGTATTAAACTGGCAGGTGCCTATGAGACCCCTCCCTCTGCAAACCCCATAGATGTGGCTGTCAGCATTGACCTCAGCATCTAAGGGGTTAATATCAAGGTATTGGTGTTTCGAGTGATGCCAGCGGATACAGCATGGGCCCAGCTGATTCCAACTGCTGCTGATTGAACGAGCACAGTCTCTGCGCCTGCCCACTCATCGTGCTGTACATACACGTTGCTGATCCGGAACGCCCTGCTCGCTGTACCGTACATGTTCTGCGCATATCCGGAAGGGGTTAAAATAGATAAAATCAGTACATCAAAAACAATGGCTGGGCCCTATTCTTCTGTTACATAGGTAAAATAAAAAAATATCCAGAACAGAGATTATGCATTAAATGTAAAACAAACTTACTTGAAATACTTATTCGGCTCATGGTAGATGAAAAGGACTATACAGCAAAAATAATACAAATCAATAAGTATGACTGGCTCTGCAAATAATAATATCAGATATTAACGTAATCCATTTAAATATATTTGTGATATTTCTATTTTTAGTGCATTAATATCTATGAACAACTCTGCCACCTTCAATACTATTAACTAGGCAATCGTTTTAAATTGTGTTTTTTATACCTTTGGTACCTCAATAAGTATTGGTATATGGAGTACTCATTATATCTTTGGTATTATTACTTGCAGAGCTAGTCCCACCTATCAAAAATTAGTTATCCATTTTCACAGATAGGCCAAATTAATCTGAGAATAAAAATAAAATGAAGCCGTTTGCAGTTTAATGGTTGTCCAATGATCTTTGTGACATAAGAGGGAAATTAGATTGCAGCTGGCACAACATTTAGTAATTAGCCTTTGCAGTGTAATTCTAAGCAATAGCAACTGCGCTGGAGAGCCAAGTTCATAATGCCAGAAAATAAGTCATCTGTGGAATAATGTACTGTAGCACTCAAAGATGGAGAAAAAGTAATGATAGTGCCATTATTGTAATATTCTGTTCTTCTGTGGCACCCATGAATTCTATGTAACACTATGGATGCATGTAAAAGACTTACAGTGAATTAATTTGCTCTGTGCATTGTTGATAATTCGGAAAATTACATTTTATAGGATTTTAGATATTAATAGCTGATTTTATGAAGCATCAAAGCATCATAAATTGTCATTTTAATGCAGTTCAATTTTGGATCCATTTATTGGAGTTCTCAGCTATAAAAGATAGCAATTTCAGCTAAAAGCTCTATTTTTCCAGCGTTCCTTTCTTAGGATGGTGATATATTCCTACTACCTAGGTAATAAAAACTACTTGCATTTCCATATAGAAGAAGGAAACCAAAAATTGTAACGCTATAAAAATATATGAGTTGAAAGGTAACTAAAAGATAATAAGAAGAGCACGTAGAAACTGAATTTATGTTAAACACACAAAAACGGTTTGTTTATTCCTAAAATATATTGGTCCTACCTTTGCTATTCAAAAATATCAGCCTCATGATCTGGACTGAACCAGGGGGGTGTGCTTGTAGTGGGTTCTCGGGATTATCAGAATTATCAAAACAATTGACACTTGAAACTTCCAGATTAAGGCCTTATTCATAAGTCCGTGTCCACGATGATATCCATGACATGATGATCAGTGGTTCATCAATGAAGATGTCTGTGAAGGATCCATGTTTCGTCTTTGTTTTTTGTCATCCAGGTGCCATCCGTATTCCATGTACATGTACAATTAGTTTTCAGACCATCTCCTACCAGTAGTCCCTGAATAACACTGCCAGAGCACGGATGTTCACACTGTGTCAAATAATACCAGAACCCCGTGCTCAAGTAATACCACCATACTTTGCCTGGGCCCATTTTTGTTATTTGCATTTTCAGTTTTTCCTCCCCATATCCCAAGTGTTATAACTTTTTCAATTTTTCATTCACATAGCCATTTGAGGGCTTATTTTTTGGGGGGGCAAGTCATATTTTAATGGCACCAGTTAATTTACCATATCTTGTATTGGAAAATGAGAAAAAAACTATTTGTGTGGTGAAAAAAAACAAAACACTATTCTGTCATGTTTTGGAGGTTTTTCAGGTACTCTGCACTAATAATAACACAATTTCCTTATTCTTCAGGTCAGAACAATTATATCAATTCCAAAGGTGTATATTTTTTTAGTTTGCCGCTTTTAAAAAATAAAAACCTTAGCAAAAAAAAACCTTCTTCACATTGCCTTTTTCTGACACCCATAACTTTTTAATATTTCCATCTACAGTGCTGTGTGAGGGCTTCTTTTTCCAGAGAAAACTGTAGTTTTTATTGATACAATTTTGGAGTGAGCACACTATTGACCAGGTTTGGCATCATGGCTGATCCCTGACATTATGGCCAAGTGCTGGCTGTATTATACAGCTGTCACTCATCATTAATAGCGCAAGCTCAGCATGTGAGCTGGCTCAGTATATGCCCTTAATGCTGATTATGTACATGTATGTGGTTATGTGTTGAGGTTAATTAATAACAGGATACAGTGCTTCATTGAATATTGGTAAAATGATAACGGTCCTGAGGAAGGTGGTGGAGGCACCAGATGGTGTTGACACAAGGTTATTCTCTGCTTTTGCTCTCCCTTTAACTCTACCCCATGTGCAGGTCACAAGTATACGAGCAAAATAAATTTTATAATATGTAAAACCCATAGTGACCACAACCTACATACAGTATTTATTGTTAAAGGGGTTGTATCATCTAATACATTGGTGACATCTCAATAGGATATGCCACCAATGTCAGATAGGTGCTGGCCTTACCCCTTGGGCCCACTCCTATCTCCAGGACTGGCCCCCCAAAGTCAAGGAAAGCAATCAGTGCATAAGCAGCTTGCACTCTGATCACTTCTATGGAAGTTCTGCTAATAGCCGAGCCAGCGCTCTTGGCTAATTTAGGAACTCCCATAGAGGTGAATGAAGAGTGCACCATGCATGGACAGCCACTTCTCCATTCACCTCTATAGGAGTGCATGAAATACTGTAGCCAAGCCAGCACTCGACTATTATCAGAACTCCCAAAAAAATGAACTGTTGTGAATTGCTTGTGTATTCTAGTTATATGCCACCATATGAAATGAGACAACCACTTTGCGTGTGAAATAGAGATGAGCGAATCATCCAAAATTCGCTTTGCCGAATATTCGCCGAATTTCTGACAAGATTCGTACTAATTTATTTGGTCGAATCTACGTTAAAAAAAACAATCGTTGCAAACATTCCTGCACAAATTATGAACGTACATTCTGCATAGTTAAAAGTATGCAATACATAAGGATTAGCGTACAAAAGTGCGTACGAATCCTTAGAGTACTATTAACACGCGAATGCTTCATACGCACGAGGTTAGGCCACAGTGTACAGTCTTTAGAGGCAGTCCATATGAGGTAGAAAAATAAGGTGCTCACTGCTGGCTATCCAGCTAAGTGCATAATTTACTAAAAACACTGAACAACAAGTGCATAATAGGACACATACATTGCAGTACCTGAAAAATAATACACACAATGGGCTAAAGTGCTGAACCAGTAAAAACAGTGTAGCTGAAATACAGCAAAGACATAAGTATGCAAACATTTTAGTGCAATCAATTTCACATTAGCAAGCATAAAAGGCTCAGATATATGTTAGAGTCTCTCCTCGTGGCTCCTTAGCATAATAAAACACTGTCTGGAACACATAGTCCAAAATTCTATTGTAATCCACATGAGGTAATATTGTAATCCAAACAGGTAACGTGTAATCCGCATAGATAATATAAAATAGCAGCAAATAGAGAACCCTTTTTGCAAAGGGAGCTCCCAAATAAACTGATGGGGGGGGGGAGGAAAATAGGCGTGCTTAGGCGCAACTGGGACTTTTCTGCAGAATGGGGGGGGGGGAGTCCTGACAGCCATGCCCATCTGGGTGAGAGTCAAACGGGGGCAATACAAACAACCAAGCAATAAGCCAATTAGCTCTCACCCGTCAAGTGCAGTCCATGATGTGGCTCCCATAGGTCCTCCTGATGTGTCCATTACAACACCCAGCCAGTAGAATGGTTCCTCAGATGAGGGACCTGAAGTCCTCCTCGCTGGAACTGCTGCTAAACTTCATCAGAGAACGCTACTGCCTCTTGTAGGTCATGCTCGCTGCCGTAATAGAACTCCAGTGCCCTCTTCTTCCAGAATTTGGACTTGACCAGGTCCGGGTACTGGTGACGCTGGTGAGCACTGCAGCCATTTGCACTTTTCTGGATCCTCCTGCCGGGACAGCAGGGGTAAGGACTTCCGGCTGCAGCGGTTCTGGCAAAGTTGCATCCAGGGAAGTAGCCCCAGCTTCCCTGGCTGCTGCTGGCTTCATCTTCCACAGCAGCGGGTATTGGTGGATTGGAACGTAAACGATGTTGTCGTCAGCTAACCCAGCTGAAAGGACTGTGGTGGTGGTGGTGCTGGCAGTCCAGGAATCAGAGACTCTGGCTGTGGCTTTTCCCTGAACCGGAGAATGCCATCTGGGGACTCCTGAAGGCAGCACAAGCGTCCTGGACCTGGTGGTTCATCTGGCCACACTTCAGGTTCTATTGTAGGTACCAGCAGCTTTGAAAGGAGGGTATCCCCGGTCGCAAAGGAGCCTTTCAGGGATGCACTCTACCTGATACCCCACGTACAGGCTGTGCCGAGGTTGTGGCAGGTACTGCCGTTTCACCGACCTACGGCCTACAAAATACTCCTTTCCGTCCTCATTGTCTGCCAGGAAACCAGACCCTCTCTCAACAGAAAACCACAGGATCGTTCCTTTTCGGCTTTCCAATGCAGGATCTCCCGGCTTAGGGTGGTTCAGTACCTGAATGACCCAGTCCTCCACAGCATTTTTATAGTCCCAGAGGGTCTGCGCCTGGGCCGTCACCGATGGTGTCTGAAAGAGGGAATTTATGCTTATTGGGAATTGGAGATTTATATTTATCTCCACTTCCTTCCCTTTTAATCTGTTCCTAGACTGTTGTCTTTGTTTCTTATATAACCCGTTTATTCAGTGTATTATATACACCCCTCCAGTCCTTCATACACCCCAGGAGTAACATACAACCCTCGCAGATACTTATATATAAAAATACTTTACTGATAACTTAGAGATGACAAAGCAATGGACATTACATAAAGATACAGACACTACAAATAACACAATACATAGAGTACACCACCACACACAGCCGCCTCCGTTCCTGCCCTCCCTGGATGCTAAGCAATGTGGCTAATAATGTGTATGTATATACAGTATATCCAGAGTCCACCAATATACCGTCTACCCAACTCACATCCAGTACCTGACTATTAGTACATGTACATATAGAGACTCATGCATAAACAGCATATATAATCTACTGGTAATACAGTTCCAGACTACCACTATCTATATGTACACATATAAAGTCTACTGGGATATTATACTTATATACATACACACATATACCTTAAGCTTGTGCTGTTGTTCCAGGTGGTGGCAGGAAGGAAGAGAGAGAGATCCCAAGTTTTCCAAAGCATATATCTTCCTGTGTCCCAGCCCCCACCATCGACTCCACCCCATGACCACCCAAATCTCAATCTGTTGGCCAAGAGCCATGTGCCCTTCCTGCCTTTGATATGCTAACAAGGGCAAATGGCTTCTGGCCACTCAATGGGTGCTATATTTGAGTGGTCTAGGACTAAAGCTTTGGCTGGACACCATATTTTCCTATAACATATCCCCCTGTTGTCGGTATACCGACACACTATGTTGGAAACCTGGTCTATGTGTGAAGGTGTTTACAATGAGAGAAAAAAAAAAAGAAAAAAAATGATAAAAAGTAACAAACACAATACATAATAAGCTCATTTATGTTGTATCTTTGGCTAATCTGTTCATTCATCTTCTTGTGCATGGATGGTTCTGGTGTTCAGCTGGGATTTCACAAGGAGGGATCATCTGGTGCCTTCAGGATGGGTCTTCATAGATGTCTGGTCACCTTCTTAGATCAAGGGCATTCATTATCTCTCTGGGCATATCTCCACCTGAAATCATAACACAACAGTCTGCTCCTCAGGGGAGCATACCAATAGCTTCAGTTCTGAAGATCCATCAGAGATATCATGGCCTCCCCCTGTTGATAGTATGTGTAGATTACAGTTGGCACTGTTAGTAGGTACATTACAAACCGAGGCTATATATCATAACCCAGTGGGAGTTCCCACTTGTACCGGCTGCGCCCAAGTTCCGCGTCCGACTGAACAGTCGCAATTTCAAGCGCCTCTGCGGATCACTGTGGAATGAACCCACTCCCTCGCAGAATCCCCAATAGAGAGAGCTATGCCCCACAACCTATTGGCTGCGCCGCGGACTTTGTGGGCTAGCACCGAAATGACACGCTATGCCTCCATTGTAGTTAGTTACTACCTTCACCAGTCAGTTTTGGCCTGACTAAACACCTACTTATAAGTGCCAGTGACAGACAGGGAGATAGACTGCCATTTCTCCATACTATGTTCAGAAGCTGACAGTACAGGGTTTACCTGAGTGAGACACACTGGAGATATGCAATGACATGCCCTTGTGATGCCAAGTTTAAGGAGCAACTGAGCTTGGCACAGAAACATTAAACCATCCTACTGATATAGGTGAGGGACGCATCACGCCACCAGACTTTGTCAGTTCTATAAAGGCACACGCCCAACATGCCTTCCCAGACTGAACTGTTCTATTGCATAAGAAGGTCAACAGTTACCATTTGATGCAAGCAAAAGAGCTTATCTAAAATCCATTGTCTACTCATGCTTGAGAGACAATGATATCTGTTTGGGAGCTGTATGGCATTACCCCCTGAGGCTCACACCTCAGGCAATGGCCTCTACAATAAAGAAAGCCATAAATGCCTAGCAGCTCCCCCAACAGACACCTATGTTTAGGGATAAAAGACACAAACTATATCACATTTACATTATAGAAAACCAAGAAACAAAAGGTTCTGCAACAGTAAACCTAATCCCTCCCCCTGTATTGGTGACCATGTCTCCATACACTGGGGGCTATTTTAGGTTTACATTGATTGCAGGCTCTGGCCAGTGTATGGGGGACCCCTGAGATCTTTAGAGATCCCCACCACAAATCTATTACAACAGATTCCCCGTAGGGATATCTGTTGTAGAGGAGCTATTTTGTAGCCCTGTTTCATATGTAGCCTGTTGACTCACAAATGAAACAGGTCTCTGTCTCTGTGTTTTAAAGCCACCCCGCCTAACATCTCTGTGTGGACAGAGTCTTTTTATGTGTCCATATTGCAGACAATGGAAACACCGTATATTCTCCCACTTTCTTCGTTGAAGAGCACTAGAATATACAGATATTTTGTTGGCTGCCATACCTTTTAATGTGCAGCCATCTTGCATTTTCTTATTAAATGCTACCTTCTTCCTGACTGTTATAGATTTGTGACCCTTTAGCAAATCCTGCCTGACCTGCTCTATTACCATTGCTGCCTCAATCAGAGATGTCTCCTTAGCTGCACTCAAACGAATCGCAGTATCGAGATATGTAAACTTCTCCACAAACATACGTATCATGCCTTGTGGGGCTCCTACACCATGATCCTTTGTCACCTTCCTATACATAGCTTCAAACCTTCCACAAAGAGACAAGGGCTCATCATGGATGGTAGGCCTGAAGTTACTTAGGACTTCTGGGGTAACATCTGTATGTCCTGATACCAATTTCATGAGGATGGAAAGTCTGTCTTCCTCATCATGAAATATGCCATTCCTGGGGGCAATTTTCCCTATGACCTCATATCTTTGATAAAGATATGTAGGCAACCAAAGCTTAAACAGTTCCATGCGATATTCTGGAGGGACAGATAGTTTCTTGCAATGTCCCTCAAAAATATCACAGGAAGTGAAAGGATCTGCATCTGGATCATATGTAGGAATTAGTTTACATATCTTTAGCAGAAATTGCATCCTCTCCATGTTATGGAAAGAGCCCAATTCTGCCGTATTGCTGTGACACATTTGTGAGCTGGAAGTGGTCTGTACATGTCCCATGCCACTTCCTAATCCACAAACTGTGTCACCGGCAGCACTTGTTGCAGCTATTGGAGTGGTATCCGTCTGATCTGAGGCAGCTACAGGAGCCATCTCACTCTCATCTGTCCCCCTGTTTGCACTCAAAACACACATTTGTTTTGAGTGCAAATCTTTGAGATGTGAGAGATCGGTTATGGTTTTCTGCATATTACTAATGGTCTCATCCCTCTTTGATAACTCGCTCTTCAGGTCAGCAATCATCACCTCTGTAGAGGCTGCCTTTTCCTTATGAGCAGTTATCTCCATATACATCTGTATAAACACTTTATCAACATCTGTATAATATTTTTCCTTCTCAGCTAGCTGAGACTTCAGCATGCTAATCTGACTGTGCTTTTCTACAAGTATCTCATCCTTGTCTTTAAGCTGTGTTTCTAGACTAGAAACCTGTTTAACCGCTTCTGTACAACAACAACAATGCAAATTTGCAATGGCCTTTGTCTCTTCACATGTGTCCAGCTTCTCCATCTTGCTAATGGCATCGTCAAATATGCATATCAGCTTAGCAAGCATGTGAAGTCTCTTGGACGTTTGTTTTAAAACACCACGCTTAGCAATGTGCAGCTTGTCATAGGAATCTGCTTGATCTATCAGAGATTCCCATAACAATTGCACAGAGTCATTTGTTTTAGGCAATACAGGGTTAAACGTACTATATCTACTTAACTTTTGAAAAGTCCCGTGTCCTGCTTTGTCACTCATGGTTATCCCTGCGATCTGTGTTACTCCTGTACTCTGCTGCTTGGGTCTAAGAAAGCCTCTTTTACCAACCAGCAGGACTCTACTGAAGGACTGGAAAACAAAAAGACAAAAAATACAAAACAAAAACAAAGACCTCACAGGTTATAATGTGAAACAAAGGAAACAGTATCCTAGGAACGTCACTTAAATAGGTTCTCTGTAATTAATTGAACTCACACTAGGACCCAGTGAAATTGAGCTACCTGTCCAAATCTCCCAGGTCAACAAAAAAAAACTAAATTCACAGTATAACAGCAATTTCAACAGTATATCCTAATAGAAATCCATTAATACATTTTTGGGCTAGCTCGCCATTGAAAGAGGGAATTTATGCTTATTGGGAATTGGAGATTTATATTTATCTCCACTTCCTTCCCTTTTAATCTGTTCCTAGACTGTTGTCTTTGTTTCTTATATAACCCGTTTATTCAGTGTATTATATACACCCCTCCAGTCCTTCATACACCCCAGGAGTAACATACAACCCTCGCAGATACTTATATATAAAAATACTTTACTGATAACTTAGAGATGACAAAGCAATGGACATTACATAAAGATACAGACACTACAAATAACACAATACATAGAGTACACCACCACACACAGCCGCCTCCGTTCCTGCCCTCCCTGGATGCTAAGCAATGTGGCTAATAATGTGTATGTATATACAGTATATCCAGAGTCCACCAATATACCGTCTACCCAACTCACATCCAGTACCTGACTATTAGTACATGTACATATAGAGACTCATGCATAAACAGCATATATAATCTACTGGTAATACAGTTCCAGACTACCACTATCTATATGTACACATATAAAGTCTACTGGGATATTATACTTATATACATACACACATATACCTTAAGCTTGTGCTGTTGTTCCAGGTGGTGGCAGGAAGGAAGAGAGAGAGATCCCAAGTTTTCCAAAGCATATATCTTCCTGTGTCCCAGCCCCCACCATCGACTCCACCCCATGACCACCCAAATCTCAATCTGTTGGCCAAGAGCCATGTGCCCTTCCTGCCTTTGATATGCTAACAAGGGCAAATGGCTTCTGGCCACTCAATGGGTGCTATATTTGAGTGGTCTAGGACTAAAGCTTTGGCTGGACACCATATTTTCCTATAACAGTGTCACAATCGGTTTCTTCCTTATGGAAGGGATTGTCGTGGATCTCCTCCTGGGTGGCGAAGTGGACGCTCCAGCCACCTCCGCCACATGAACCACAGCAGACGCTCCAGCAGAACCAGCCACAGCAGACGCACCAGCCACCTGATGACGAAGAACCGCCTCACGATGCGCAGCTAACTCCGCAGGCGGTAAGGAGAATAAGGGCACTGTCGGTGGTTTACTCGCCTTCAGTTCAGAGCGTGACACCCTGATGTCTGGAGTGGGCGGTGGTTCAGGGAACTCATCCCCAAAGGCCATCTGGTTCCAGTAGGGACGCAGCTCTTTAGCCATGCTTGCTACTTGCTCAGTGTTCAGCGCTGGTCTAAACTGGTTCAGAGGAGGGTTTAGTACTGAGAGCGGAGTCTTCACTCCCTATACGTGCAAATAGTTAGATCCCGGTGGGCCGGGCTGGTTTTTTCCAGTTCTGAGGGGGGCGTATCTTCACTTTACCGCTCTTGCGGGGGCATATCGTCATTTTCCCGCATCACGCAGAATGCGTATGTTTTGTACGTTTCATATGTATCGTTAGCATTTAAAATTTTGCGAAGATTTATGAATAATACGAAGCGAATCCTAAAAAATCTGGATTCGCTTTGGAGGAGAAAATTTCCAAGATTCGATACGAATCTACGAAGCGGCGAATAGATTCGCTCATCTCTAGTGTGAATATAAGTTAAAGTAAATCATTTACATTCATTCCTTTTGGACTCCATTACCACTTGGCAATACAAGACAGATCACTGTTTAGTCCTGACCTTAAAAAAATTATATAAAGATCGATGAACTATGTAAGAAACTGTACACATGATTTGGAGGCATTCACTGCAAGGAAGAATGTAGTAAGGTTATGAAATTAAAATAGAAATGATGACATGAGATTTCTGTGGAAATGTGGGAATTCTAGAACTGAAATCCAAATACAAAATTACACTAAATTTCAAAACGCCTATGCACAAGTTACAGAATGAATCTATGATGACTTCAGAGGTTGCTAAGGATTTTTAAATCAGCAGTATATTCATTCTATTGTGGAAACACCACACATTTTTATCACAAATTTCATCCTCTGAAGTACTTAAAGGCAACTTACTCTTGCCTTTCCCCGGAACATACCGTGTTCACCAACCCATTGTACTTCTGGGCAGACAGATTAAAACAGTTGCCAAAACTGGTCTCTGTACTAACCCTCCAATGTCATCTCAGAGAGGGTTTTCAGCCGGGGAGGTTAACTCGTGATACTCAACCATCATGTTCCATACTGTATGGCTGCTGCTGCTGCCGCTATAATGCCACTGCCTCTGCCTGCCTGCCTACCATCAAGTTCTGCACCGTATGACGGCTTCTACCACCACGTTGCTGCTCTCTGCTGCTAATCCTCTTATTGCCATTTAAATTACCACTACTGTCACTACGATTACTGCTACACAGCTCCTGCCACTATTACTAATAATACTCCTAAACAGCCACACACACATCTACTGCCTTGTCTGTTCCATGCTGCTCTACAATTGCAGCTTTATACCACAATTACCCTACCCGCTACACATCCGCACTATAGTGCTGCTGCTCCCTATTAAAAAAGATGAATTTGTTTAGATTCATTCAGAATAAGCCACTGTTTCTTTTGACTAGTAATAGGTGTGTGTATAAATATGGGAAGGCATTCTGGCCCTGTTAACACAATTGTTGGACGCTTGTGCTGAACAGGCCACTGTTTCTTATGTCATTAATGTGTATGGATAAACAGGGGCATGGATCTGCCACAGTGTGTGTATAAACACCCAATAAGGGACACTTTCTAGATGTCTTCTAATAAAAAAATATAGCACATGCAATGGTGCAGTGTGTTTTAAATACAATGTTTGTTTGCACCATCCACCATGAATTTATCCATATTTACGTATGTCAGTGCCATTCTGACATTATTTGCTATTGTTGTCATTGCATTCAAGAGCTTACAGGGCTATTTCGGTTATCATAAATATAACTTATGTTTTAGACTAATTCGTCATCAATCATTACCTAATATAATGTCTATTTCACATATTTACCGTTCAGTAGTTATAAAGTACTTTTCTTCCCCTGCCAACCACTGTGTTCCTCATAAGTTACCATGGCATCGACCTGTAGTTCTGAGCCTTTGTCAGGTCAGGCATGTTCAGTGTGTTGCTATCAATTCTCTAGCTAAATGTCAGAGTGCTGCAGCTTACTGAGTAGAGGAGGCGTGTCTGCACTGGAATGTCAGAGAGCCAATCAGTAATCATCAACACTCAACAAAGCTGGGCATTGTGGGAATTGTAGTTTTGTGAGGGAAGATCAGGAGCCATGATACTCTCAGTGTGCTGCAGGCTCACACAGGAGATAGACAAATGGATTGCAAGGTAAAATGAAGCTCTGGTTATATGTATAGTTATGGGTTCTGGTTGGGGCACAGCTTGCAGCCTTAATGCAATTCATCAAAAATTAAGTTACGTTACCGGAATACACCTTTAAAAGTGAAGAGGAAGGAGAAAAAGATAAAAAATTCATAAAGAATAAAAAAAAATAAAAAGAGATAATGAGAAGATATAAAAATTTGAATCCTAGGAGACCTCAGAGTGTCATGTATTTATTTTCAGGCGAATTGCAGCATATTTGATTTGTGTAGAATTGATTCAGATTTTTTTTTATTCAACTAATCAGATTGAAATGAATTTCATGTAATTTACTGATCTCTAATCTGTATCATACAAGATTTCATTTTTGCCCATGTAAATTTAATTTTTTTTGCCTCCACTGTATGTTCTTGTATTTACATTTTAGAATAACATGCTTTTTTCACATTGTCTCTAATCATTACTAGCTGCTTTTTCGCCTTTCCTTGAACATCTACCATATATAGACTTTGATTTCAAATTTGTAACTGTGATCTAAGTCACATTCATTTGCATTCCAAATGGAGTTTCTTTATCTTTATTCTAAGTAAGCAGTTCTCAGTATAGAGTACTTTTATTGCGTTTACTGTATGTATGATTCATTCTGTTACTATTGCTTTGCTATTCTACTCTGGATGGTACAATTCTATGAACTTTTTGCAATATAATTTGTGAGTTTCTTGGATTTTTATAAATGAATTGCTAGCAGTCTGCAGTACAGCTACAGAGGGGTTGTAAACAGTTGTGGGGGGGGGGGTTGTACCTACACAATGGAATTGAAAATGGCATAGAGTGAGTCTGTGCAGGGACACCCCCCCAACTTGTTACCATCCCTCGGTACCCTTACTGAGGGCTAATAGCAATTCATTCATAACTTCCAGTAGAAATAATAAAGGAATGGCTCAACATAAAGCCATAAAAATAGAGTGTCCAGACTTACGTGGAGGATACATGAAGCTATTAAAACAGGCATGTCAGGAGCAGTGAAAGGTCCTCTTTAATTAAAATGGAATATAGCTGGATCCTACTTTCCATGGGTTTATTTTGAGGTCTATCCCAAGGAGAGGTATTGGGTATTGTAAGCAGTTTTAATGTAGGGTCCCATCTATAATTTTTATGACTTTTTAAAAAGTCTCAGTTGATAAATTGGGCTTATGAGGTATAAAGTCTAGCCCTGCCTACTGTCCCATATACGGTTCAAAAAAGGAGTAAGTGGTGTAAAAATTCAAATTGATGCAACATGTTTGCACAAATATACCCAAAAGTTTCATATTTTGAAGCCCGAATTCTGATGCACAGGGCATGATAAATTCCACCCAAAAAATATAGACTACCTATTGTTTAAACTGAGTTTTATGTTAAACATCATTTTTAAGAATTTATGTTGATTTTCTCTTAAGTTTCCATTTCACAATCTATACTAAAAAAAACAATTCATATTGGCTAATAATAGACTAATACTTTTTGTTCCATAGAGATCACTTCCTAGCACTCACCTCATTTTCATCACAGGCAAGATTACAATGAAAGGTTATATATATATATATATATATATATATATATATATATATATATATATACAGTACAGACCAAAAGTTTGGACACACCTTCTCATTCAAAGAGTTTTCTGTATTTTCATGACTATGAAAATTGTAGATTCACTCTGAAGGCATCACAACTATGAATTAACACATGTGGAATTATATACTTAACAAAAAAGTGTGAAACAACTGTAAATATGTCTTATATTCTAGGTTCTTCAAATTAGCCACCTTTTTCTTTGATTACTGCTTTGCACACTCTTGGCATTCTCTTGATGAGCTTCAAGAGGTAGTCACCTGAAATGGTTTTCACTTCACAAGTGTGCCCTGTCAGGTTTAATAAGTTGGATTTCTTGCCTTATAAATGGGGTTGGGACCATGAGTTGTGTTGGGCAGAAGTCAGGTGGATACACAGCTGATAGTCCTACTGAATAGACTGTTAGAATTTGTATTATGGCAAGAAAAAAGCAGCTAAGTAAAGAAAAATGAGTGGCCATCATTACTTTAAGAAATGAAGGTCAGTCAGTCCGAAAAATTGAAAAACTTTGAAAGTGTCCCCAAGTGCAGTTGCAAAAACCATCAAGCGCTACAAATAAACTGGCTCACATGAGGACTGCCCCAGGAAAGGAAGACCAAGAGTCACCTCTGTTGTAGAGGATAAGTTCATCCGAGTCACCAGCCTCAGAAATTGCAGGTTAACAGCAGCTCAGATTAGAGACCAGGTCAGTGCCACACAGAGTTCTAGCAGCAGACACATCTCTACAACAACTGTTAATAGGAGACTGTGTGCAGCAGGCCTTCATGGTAAAATAGCTGCTAGGAAACCACTGCTAAGGACAGGCAACAAGCAGAAGAGACTTGTTTGGGCTAAAGAATGCAAGGAATGGACATTAGACCAGTGGAAATCTGTGCTTTGGTCTGGTGAGTCCAAATTTCAGATATTTGGTTCCAACCACCGTGTCTTTGTGCGACACAGAAAAGGTGAACGGATGGACTCTACATGCCTGGTTCCCACCGTGAAGCATGGAGGAGGAGGTGTGATGGTATGGGTGTGCTTTGCTGGTGACACTGTTGGGGATTTATTCAAAATTGAAGGCATATTGAACCAGCATGGCTACCAAAGCATCTTGCAGCGGCATGCTATTCCATCCGGTTAGCGTTTAGTTGGACCATCATTTATTTATCAACAGGACAATGACCCCAAACACACCTCCAGGCTGTGTAAGGGCTATTTGACCAAGAAGGAGAGTGATGGGGTGCTACGCCAGATGACCTGGCCTCCACAGTCACCAGACCTGAACCCAATTGAGATGGTTTGGGGTGAGCTGGACCGCAGAGTGAAGGCAAAAGGGCCAACAAGTGCTATGCATCTCTGGGAACTCCTTCAAGACTGTTGGAATACCATTTCAGGTGACCTACCTCTTGAAGCTCAACAAGAGAATGCCAAGAGTGTGCAAAGCAGTAATTAAAGCAAAAGGTGGCTACTTTGAAGAACCTAGAATATAAGACATATTTTCAGTTGTTTCACACTTTTTTGTTAAGTATATAATTCCACATGTGTTAATTCATAGTTTTGATGCCTTCAGTGTGAATCTACAATTTTCATAATCATGAAAATACAGAAAACTCTTTGAATGAGAAGGTGTGTCCAAACTTTTGGTCTGTACTGTATATATATATACAGGATCCATCGTTCACAACAGGTGATAACCATAACTCATCGCTCCTCTCCCTGAATAAGGCCATTTTCAAACAAGCGTGTTCATTGCGAGAAACATGCTCCGTGTGGGGGCATCAACTCCCATAGTGAACTCTGCTCCTCTGCTCCTCTGAACGGACCACATGGCATTATAATGGTTTATAATGCTGTGTGTCTCTGCCCGACCTCAGCCATAATAATTTGCACTCACATAATGCAGTCAGTACAGATCATTTCAGCTGATGTTGGCAGAGACACATACTGTAGCAGTATAAATCTTTATAGTGCTGTGTGGTCAGGTCAAAGAGCAGAGTTCACTACAGGAAATCACGCTCACGCACAGAGCATATTTCACACAGTGAACACACTCATCTGGAACTGTTTCACAGCCTCTGTACAGATCTCAGAGCATAGTTAGAAAACTATCCCAAAAAGGTTGTAGAACATCTTCTGTCTGTGGTCCATGTGGCTGCTATACAGCATGTCTCTAAAAGTAGTGAGATTACTGCCTATATAGTCATGTACAGGAAAAAAAAATTTAAAATAGAATTAAATAAAAAAAATAAATAAATCTGCACTTAAACAAGAAAAACATACTAGAACAAGGAAGATGTGTCACTATCTGGTTTTATTTATGACAGTTATACTGTAGGTGATTCATTCTCTTTAAGAAGGTAGTGCTTTATTAAATTTTATGGGATTGATCGCTCAGTTTTCATTTTTACACTTTTTCCATTTAACACAATGTACAATATGCTGTTACTGGAATAACTATTATTGTAGTGTTCTTACCGTCTGTGGTTCAATCACCCTTTACATCGGGGGCTCCGTTCTGAAGACAGGAATGGGTCTCAGAAACCATATCCTAGCGATATGCTACAAATGTTGAGATGGGAATACCTCTTTAATTTAGTCTTATTATACATGGAATCTCATACACAGTAGTAAGGCTTTTAGGGCAGCAGTAGGCCCATTTACCTAATGGGTCCCTTTGCAGTTTCACAGATTGCACATATGGTATGTCCGACCCTTGCCCATTCAGTTCCTATATGGATGTAGCAGAGTTAACACACAAACCCTTAAGTCAAATTTCTTAACTCATCACGTTATCTTGAAACAAAAGCCATTGAAAAGCAATTGAAGGTGTTTGCTTAACACATTTAATTTAGATAACATGTCTTAGAAAGCATGTGTGTTAACTCTGCTACATCTGTATATGGAAAATAATCTTAAACAGATGCATGACCAAGGATTTGTTCCATTTACATATAGATGTATGGAGGCGAATCCATGAATTATTAAATGAAATGAATAACATACATTAATTATATATCCATTGATAGTGTCCCTCTCTGTTTAAAGATGGACATGATGTGAGTTATAATTTATCTTCAGTATGCACAGTTACTTCTTACATGTGCAATATAGTATAATAACTTAAGCATTAAATCATCTATTTATCTATGCATCCATTTATATTTATATATTCTACATATCTATCTTTTTATATAGTTTTTCTATCTATTTATCCATATGCCTATTAGAGAAGAGCGCTTCAATTGAAATTTGAAATTAAGTTTGATTTGTCTGAATCAAGTGCAAAGCCATAATTAGTAATCTTAAAGTGACAGAGACATGCTGTCAGGGGTGGACTGGGAACTGAAAGTGCCCCTGGAAAAGAAAAACCTAAAAATGGCCCCATTTTGTAGGCAGGTCCAAATTAACAGAAGGCAGGGCAACACAAGTAGGCGGGGTCAACAATGCCATGGTGCAAAATAGCATCACAGCAGAACCAAATAACACAGTGTAGCGCAATATACTGCCCCAAAAGCTGGCCCTGTGTGGTGGTCATCAATAGCTACCATCTTCTGTCCTTCAGTTTTCTATGGAGCAGGGGGCTTAGGAGGTGAGGTGCGCACCTGAGGAGGTGAGGCCACAGCAGTTGAATTCAGGAGGGCATGTGCTGTCGGGTACCTGATTCTCATAGTGTTAATTACTGTTGAGCGCTCATTATGTACCTGGTCAGCAGTAGAGTGAAGGACTTGGGTGGCCCCTTGGGGTATCATCCCACTGGCAAATTTCCCTGTAGAGTCTATGGCCAATCCACCCTTGCATACTGTACATGGCTATGAGTAAACACATAGTTGCTGGTGGTAACAAACTAACTTTAAAAAAAAATAGAATATTCTACCCTTTTTTTTTTAAATGGTTCAAAAAATGTTGCTTTTTGGCAGCAAATACTTGCCAGTGTGTGTGTATGCATACACACCACCGGGGGTTATGAGATCCTCCTTCTTCATCTTTACTGTATTCTGATCAGAAAAATAACTCATGCCATCTTGAGAAATTCACCGAAATCAAATCACCAAACAATTCAGATTTGACCCAAGTTTTGGAAAAATTAAGGGTGAATTTGATTTGTTTTGAATTGATGCACTCATCTCTACTTCCTATCTTTCTAGATTCCTTCTATCTTTCTATATATCTGTCTATGTATCTCTTTTTCTATCTTCCCACCCAGCTTTTCTATCTATCCAATGTCATCAACCTAAGGATTGGCCACGTTAGATATACTGTAATATTTACAAATGTGCTAAACATTAAAGCAAGCAATTTACATGAGCCTCTTTCTCACCACTTTATCTGTTTTAGACATGGAATGAGTTTTTTAAAAGAACAGGATCTGTTCCAAAAAATTGATACAAAGTTTACACAAGTTTGCATCTTTTTTTTAAAATTAAATAAATAAATAAGAACAATGGCTGTGTCAGTTGGAGGACACTAATCATTTTTGATTTTTTTGAATCCTTGATGAGCATCCACTGTTTGCTTTTGGCATTGCTGCAATAAAGGGGGTTGCCAGCATCAGAAGTGCTCCTGCGCTAAAAACTAGCTGTGTGTAAAAAACGTACCTGTCTGGGCTTCTGAGCCACAACAACATTTTTTACATCAGTTTAACTAATCAGTTTTATTCACATATTCAGTGAACATTTCCAACATATTGTGGCAAAGAACAGTCTGCCAGAGTTCACCGGATCTGGCATTGCCGGATTCTCTAGTTCACAGCTGGATCCCCATTGACTGTTCTGAGGTCTGGATGTGATCCAGACGCTTTCTGGCATAAATGTCGGGCTTCGGCCAGACAAATACCATTACTGTTTTTGTTCTGGCCAACAGCCCGCATTTGTGCTTGATCAGGTAGTCGGATTATATGATCTTTTTGAATGTAAAGATGATGCGTGAATAACAGACCCAATTAAATTAATGGGTCAGGAATCATGTGAAAGAGCCCTTACGCTGCCTAAGTATGCACCTAATGCAATGTTTTGACAAAAAGAAAAAAAACTTTTTGAAACAGACTTTAAATATCAGAAAATGTATTCATATATTGGCAACATTCTCAATAACTACTGTAGATTTTTCTGGTTTTTCATGCAGCTCATGTACATGTAAATCACACACTGAAAATGTGACCTTTATAGCACATTAAGTAGAGTATAAGCTGAAACAATTTATAATGTTTTATTACATATTGTATGCTACATAATAAATAATTCAGAGCTTGTAATGCACTCTGCATAATATAGTTAAGGCTTTTTTTTTTGCTACGTGACAAATCAGTTATTGCTGACTGTCATAGGTCATCTGTTGCAGAAAGGGTAACATATGCCACAGAATTACCAAGGGCTTACATCCCTTTTTGTTATAGGTTAATTGTAGGTTAATTAGAGTATTAAACTTATACAGAAGTAAATTGTTTTTATATTTTTTAATTAATTGTAGTGCATTTTTGATACATTGGGACTAGAGATGACTAAACTTCTTGAAATTAGTTTTGTCTCTGATTCACTGAATTTTGGTGAATGTCTGAATCGATTCTATAATGAATCAGATATGCTCCAATAGGCCTGAAAATTGGTATACGGCACTCTGAGGTCTCACAGGACTCATAGTTTTTATATCTTTTCGTTAATTCTTTTTAAAATTGTTTTTACAAATGTTTGCTCTCTTTTCTCCCCCTTCCATGTTTTAAGCTCTTTAACCACTCCCCTTCCTGACCAGGCCTAATTTTGCAAATCTGACACGCTTTTACTTATCCAAGCCATTCAGAGATTGTTTTCTCGTAACACATTGTACTTCATGTTAATGGTAAAGTTGAGTCGATATGTTTTACTTTTATTTATTAAAAAAATCCAAAAGTTTACGAAAATTTGAAAAAATTTACTGTTGAATCTCTGTTTTTAAGACAGATAGTGATACCCCATACAATACTCATTAATTGACATTCCCCATACTGTATGTCTACTTTATGTTGGCATCATTTTGGTAGTGTCATTTAAATTTTTTTTTTTAGGACATTAGAAGGTTTAGAATTTTAGAAGTAACTTCAGTTCTGAAGTCAGTTTGTGGGCTTAAATAATAGAAACCAGCCATAAATGACCCCATTTTAGAAACTACACCCCTCAAACTATTCAAAACTGGTTTTAGAAAAGTTGTTAAGTATTCCACAGGAATTAAAGCAAAATAGATGTGAAATTTCAAAATTTCACTTTTTTTGCAGATTTTCCATTTTAATCTTTTTTTTCCTGTAACACATCAAGGGTTAACAACAAAACAAAACTCAATATTTATTACCCTGATTCTGCAGTTTTCAGAAACACCCCAAATGTGGTCGTATACAGCTGTATGGGGACACGAAAGGGTACAGAAGTCAAGGAGCGCCATATGGTTTTTGGAGGGCAGATTTTGTTGGAATGGTTTTTGGGTGCCATGTTGCATTTGAGAAGACCCTGAGGTAACTCCACAGTGAAAACTCCCAAAAGGTGACCGCATTTTATAAACTACACCACCCAGGGAATTTTGAAGGGGTGAAACAAGCATTTGACCCTACAGGCGTTTCATACAATTTATAACCCTTGGCTGTGAAAATCGAAAATTACATTTTTTTAAATTTTTACAAGAAAATGGTGTATTAGGCCCAAACTTTATTTTTCACAAAAGATAACAGGATAATATCCCTCCAAAATTTGCTCCCCATTTTCTCCTGAATACAGTAACACCCCAATTGTGGACGTAAACTGTTATTTGGGGATATGCCAGGGCTCAGAAGGGGAGGAGCGGCATCTACATTTTCTAACATGGAATTTTCTGTCATGGTTTTTAACAGCGATAACTTTTACATTTTTTGTGGACTGAGCTGCGTGTGGGCTTATTTTTTGCTGGACAAGCTGTGCTTTTTATTGGCACAATTTTGGGGTACATTTGGCTTTCTGATCACTTTTTATCTCATTTTTGGGAGGTTAAGTCACCAAAAAAAGCAGTTTAGTGTCATTTTTCTATTTTTTTTCACACTGTTAACTTGATGGGGTAGATCATGTGATATTTTTATAGATCCGGTTGTTACGGACGCAACGATACCAAATATGTCTATTTTTTATTATTTTTTTTACGTTTTACACAATAAGAGAATTTTTAGAAAAAAAATTCATGTTTTTGTGTTTCTTGTGTGGGGGCTCATTTTTTGTGGGATGAGGTGATGTTTTTATTGCTACCATTTTTGGATACATGCGACTTTTTGATTGATTGATATACATTTTGTCCCCCATAAGGTCATACAAGACCTCTGGGGGATCTTTAACTTCATTTTCTTTTTTTTTTTACACTATTTATTTCTCCTGTAACTGAGGCTGACATAGTAGCCCCAGTTACAGGGGAAATACACGCCCAGAGAGGCTGTCCTGGGAAGAGTCCCTGCCTTCTCTATGGGGTACCCTGTTGTCACTGACAGCAGGTCCCCCGCTGTGCAGCTGCATGATTAGCGTGCAGCTGCTATCTCTGAATGGACGTTCAGTGACACTGACATTTCTTAGGGGAAGATGGTGTTTAAATACACACGATGTTAATGGAAAAAAGATATAGTTTGTTGGGACCAAGCATCCAAAAATGCTTTAATGGTACAGATTGCCCCTTTGTATACACACATATGGTAACATCATAGGAAGCAGTGGCTTTTTCTACATAAATGTCCAAAAATTATGCGTTAAAGGGGGCAGAATGTCTGCCAATATTTATACACACACAAATTTAAATTTTCAGAAGAAACAGTGGCTTGTTCTGAAGTTGAAAAATCCTGAAAACTAACAGTAGTAACTCAGTATGGAACAGACAAGGCAGCAAGTAGAGATGTGGACAGCTGTGTTGGGGTAGTAGTCATAGTACTGGCAGTTAAGTAGCACTAATGATATTGGCAGTACGGGTTATGGAATTGTCAGTAGAGGGATTAGAAGCAGGGAGAAGCTGCTGCAGCAGCCTTACAGTATGAAACATGATGGTAGGCAGGCAAACAGCAGCAGTAGCATGATGGGGCACCATCAGCAATGGTACATCTATTTATTGGCCTCAGCCGGGGGTGTGCAGATCTTCCTGGATCCATGTCATTTTAACAAAAGTGATGTTTTGTACACCGAAGGAAAACTACTTTATCTGTTTGGATGTGTCAAAGCCAACTGCAGCACTTAAAACCCTCTCTGAGATGACTCTGGAGGCCGGACAAGACAGTACAGAGAGAGCAAACTGGGCCAGTTCCAGCCACCAATCTGCCTGCCTAGAAGTCAGGAAACATAGTATGCACTGGACAAAGCCCAGAGTCCAAGTAGGACTGAACCTGGTTGTTGAGGTGGTACATCTCCATTTGCCGATTTGCATCAGTCTGGTGTGGCATGTGGAAAAAATGCTCCATCATGTTGAAGCTACTGAACTGGCTTCTGCTGTTTGTGGTAGCAGAGACATGGGAGGTGGATTACTCGGCAGTGGGGGGTGAGGGGAGACCTTCTGGTCAAAGATGTGGGTGGAAAAAGCTTTGTGAAAGCTATGGTAAGCTGTGTACACAGTGTACCCTGGTAATAAAGCAATTTGGCCTCCCTTTCTGCAACAGGAAAACATTCCCCCATTTGCTTTGATAACGAGGATCTAAAAGCATGGCTATCCAGTAATCATCAGATTGCTCAATGGTATGGATATATCTGTCATTACTTAAGCAAGCAAGTATACAGATTGCCATTCTCGCCAACGAGCCTGAAAACCCAGTTCTATCCGGCTCTGTAGTTTCAAAGGGCAAGACCCAGATAAACAGACCCAGGATAGGGCCTTAAATTACCCAGTAACTTCATATACTAAATTCAAACCAAGGCACGTAAAATATTTCCATAAATGTGACCAACATCAAGGCAGAAGGTTCTCCAAATAGAATTACTAAAACATCATGAGACAATGCTGATGTCCCTACATGAATGAGCTGTCAGGAACACTGGATTATTTCAGAGGTAACAGATGGGAATTGCTCTAGGTGATATTTTGAACAGGAAATAGTCGTAGAAGACTTATTTAACCTGGCTTCAATTTCTCAAGAGGATTTTAAATTAAAACTGCATGAAAACTTGGGCTCTGACATGTTTTTATTTACAATTTTAAGCTATGAAATCAAAGGTAAGTCATCATTCATACTTGTGAACCTGCGAGAATAGCTGTTACGTTCTTAGCCTGCGAGGAGTAGAAACAGAAGTGTGTATAACACTTTGGAAGAACGCTACGCGCTGTGTGAAGGCTTGTACTCTAAGATCCTAGAAGAAGTTTTCACTTCTCTTTAGATTACGTGCTGTCAATGTTGTTGCAATAGTGTATAAGATGTCATGTATCAAGAATATTAAATCTGAGCATAAGACTATATATACTGCTATATTTATGCCACGTTATTATAACAGTGATTTGATTTTGTATCCAAAACCATACTTTTGTAACACATGTAGTTAATTTAAGTAAAACTTTACCTTTTTTGCACTTACTCCCTTTCCCTTATGTCATTGTTACTTTGCTACATGGAGATCTCAGTCGCGCTCCCAGGTATCCCAGTGTAATAGGGCAGCCATAGAAATGAAAGGGGTTGCCGCATGGCTTGGATGTTTGCCACAAACAGAGACCCCAGAATCACAAAGAACACAGTAGGTTTGTATTTTTGGCGATTCTGGCATCACGGCAAACTTGCTATTCATGCTACAACCCCATTAATATCTATGGCTGCAGTGCTACACTGCAATATTTGGGGTCGACAGCTATAATGCGACCAACACTGCCATGTAATCCTAGCCTATAGGATATGGATGCCTTTGAGATGGAAAAATGATTTTTACATACAATATGCTAGTGATTAGGCTATCCTCGAGTAAAAATAAAAGTTTCAGTCTGCACTGTGCAATCTTCCTTCATTCATTTCCATCTGCTCCAAGTTTAGGACGTTGCTCATGTGGGTTTCACGTTCTTTCTGGTGATACATAGTGGTCTGTGTGTTTAGGGTGCTACATACCCCTGGAAACCAAATTGTGTGTGCTTTAGGGTACAGCCACATGGCCAACTTCCCGATGCAGTTTTTAGAAGCCAAACCAGGAGTGAATTAACAAAAGAGGAGACCAATGGGAGGTTTATCATCTCCCTGCGCCAGTTTTCTGGCATTAAAAAGTCACAACCTCCGTGTTTGCAACTTTTTAAAATGCCGTTGTGAAAAATATTGTCAAAAGTAGAATTTGTAAGCTGCCCTCACGACTTTCTGAAAAGGGGGCATAGTGAGGGAGGGTAAGGAGGTCAGAACCAGGTGGTCCGGCATATTTATCTTCATTTGTGGCAGTTTTCTGGCATAGATGAAGACAGGAATCTAGCGCTGCTGAAGATTTCTATTTAGGCACATGAACTGCAGAAGAATGGGCCTAATCAGGGCCACTTCTGCCATGAGGCGAGATGAGAATCTCGCCTCAGGCAGCAGTTTTCTGTATTTTTGAGGGGGCGGCATCCAGACAGCAGTTAAACACTGCTGGTGGATGCCGCCTGTGTTCCCTGTAAGCTGCGCTCCCCTCTCCCCTCCTGGAGCGCAGGGAGCTGGGTCCCATCACTCACCCACAGCTCAGCTCCCTGAGCTCCTCCCCTTCTTCAGGCCAGCAGACACTGAATGGTGAATTCAGCCTGCAGCCACAGATCGCGCCGCAAGCCTGTGTGGGCGGAGCTTGTAGCCCGGGAATCTGCATAAGCTCCACCCACACAGTCATGTGGAGCCATCTTTGTCTGCAGCAGGGGAGAGAAGACTGAGGAACGGGACAAGGTGAGTAGGTACTGTGTTAGGTACAGAGGATGCACAGATGGCATTTCTCCTACAAAGGGGACACAGAGAAGAGGGCAATAATGCTACAAAGGGGGCACAGTGTGTATTACTATTACAAAGGGGGCACAGTGGGCATTACTACTAGAAAGGGGGACACACATGGCATTACTACTGCAAAGCGGGCACAGAGGGCATTAATACCATAAGGGGGGCACAGTGGGCATTACTACTACAAAGGTGGCACAGAGGGCATTAGTACCATAAGGGGCACAGAGGGATTTTCTACTATAAAAGGGGGCACAGATGGCACTACTACTATAAAGGGGCCACAGAGGGATTTACCACAATAAAGGGGGCACAGAGGGCATTGCTACTATAAAGGGGGCACAGAGGGCACTACTACTATAAAGGGGACACAAAGAGCATTACTGCTATAAAGGGGACACAGAGGCCATTGCTACTATGAAGGGGGCACAATAGGCATTATTACTATGAAGAGGGCACAATAGGCCTTACTACTATGAAGGGGCACAATGAGCATTACTACTGTGCAGGGACACAGTGGGCATTACTACTATGAAGGGGGAACAATTTGCATTGCTACTGTGAAGGGGCCCACAGTGAATTACTACTGTGAAGGGGGCACAAAGAGGGCGTAACTACTCCGAAGGATCATAACTATTATGGAGGCACACTGGGCATTACTACTGTGAAGGCAGCACAATGGGCATTACTACTCTGAAGGGGCCACAGAGAGGGCACAACTACTGTGAGGGGCACAAAGAGAGTATTACCACTGTGAAAGGGGCTCAAATGTGTCTGTCTGTGTGTGTGTGTCTGTCCCTGTGTGTGTCACCGTCACCGTGCCCACAGTGTTCCTATGTCTTGACGCAGCTGCATCAGGACATTCTGTGCACCGCCAGCATGGAGTCCGTAAGAGAGGCACCGGGAGGCACACTAAGGACACAGGTAACACTACCACATGATCTACACTAGTGTTATCTGTGGTTTTACGTAGGACTGAAGGTAACACTACCACATTATTAGCACTAGTTCTGTTTAATCTACACTAGTGTTATCTGTGGTTTTACATAGGACTTCAGGTAACACTACCACATTATCAGCACTAGTGTTATCTGTGCTGTTACATAGGACTGCAGGTAACACTACCACATAATCTACACTAGTGTTATCTGTGGTTTTATGTAGGACTGCAGTTAACACTATCACATGATCTACACTAGTGTTATCTGTGGTTTTACATAGGACTGCAGGTAACACTACCACATTATCAGCACTAGTGTTATCTGTGCTGTTACATAGGACTGCAGGCAACATCTCGTATTCTGTACTCAGAGATTTATCATTGTGCTACCTGTGGTGTTACATAGCAGGGAATATCTACTATATTATCTGTACTTGTACTGCCCCAGATCTGGCAGGACAGTCTTGGAGTTCGGTGGTTACTTGACTTTTGACTTTCATACTATTTAATGGGGGGGGGGGGGCGCAACTTAAATTTTTGCCTCAGGCAGCAGATGAGCTAGAATCGGCCCTGGGCCTAATATAGTATGAGCCTGCACCTCGCCATAAATTACGAGCATCCTCTTGCAGAGACCAGTATGAAGTGCCAATCTTTTATAACTCTCCCCTAAAGTATATTTCCTTTATATTTTCTCTCCTTTTAAAGGGGTTATCCCATCTTGTTCTACCACCAGGCTCAGCCCGCCCGCGGCGCTCATAGAAACGAATGGGAGCACACCACGCATGCGTGGCCACCGCTCCCATTCATTTCTATGCTGCCACCGAAAATAGCCGAGCGCTGGCTCGGCTATTTCCGTCGGCTCAATAGAAATGAATGGGAGCCGAGCCGCGCATGCGCGGCGCGCTCCCATTCGTTTCTATTAGCGCAGCGGGGGAAGGCGGGGGGGGGGGCAGCGCCTGGTGGTGGTCGGACCACGGGAAACCCGGGGTCCACCAGGCTCAGTGCTCCCCCGCTTCGTTCTCAATATAGGTGCGGATCCAGGGGTGGGACCCGCACCTATAAGACAATGGGGGCATATCCTAGCGATATGCCCCCATTGTCAAAGATGGGATAACCCCTTTAAGATCCACTCCTGATTTTTGCTTCCAAAACTACATAGGGACAAAGTAATTTTGTCACAGATTCAGTTGCAAAGGGAATTTGCAGCAGAATCTGCGACTTTTCCTTGTCATGCCACTTTACCGAGGTGGCAGAAATAGGGAATGGGCCGGCCCTTCTCATTTATCATTTTCTATGCTTGTTTTTGGTTTAGAAAATTACTTAAAGGCTATGTACACCTTTGGGGGTATTTTTTTATTATTATTGCATTATACTTATTTTGACCTAAAAATCACTTTTTCAATTGGTCTGTATTAATAATATGGAATCCTTTTGTGTATACAGAGCTGACATGCTCTACTAGCTGCCTGTGGATTTTTTCTCAATTCCGTCATCTGAGGAGAAGACAGACAGCTTATCTCTTTTCTATGACCTTATCAACACCCTGTCAGGACCGGCAATCATTGCACCCGTTCTGCAGGTCCTGTCTCTGACTCTGGTGGTGAGGTGGTTGCCCTTGGTCAGGCTTCATCCGCTATTTCGGCAGGCTCCTCCTCCAGCCGACGGTCTCTGGCTGTGGATGCGTGTCCCAGGCAGGGGACGCGCGTGACGGTCATAAGTGCCAGGGACGTGGCTGGTGTGCACACTCGCTCGCGGCCTGTTACTGGTCGCCGGAAAACGCGAGCAATATAGTCTGTTTATTTTCTGATTTATCTGGTATCTTATGAGTTAAGTTTTGTTCCTTGCTTTCTCCTCATAGTCAGCTGGTTGGATGGGGTCTGCTAGGTATTTAAGGACTTATGTAAGCCTTGCTGCCAGTGTTTGGAGTTTCCTTGCTACTACCTGGTTTGTCATTTGTGCTCTGCTATTTAGATTCTTGTTTGTTCTTTGACCCTCGGCGTGTTTTGTGACTACTCTTGGCTTACTGATTTTGTTCCTGACGTACTCTCCTGGTTTTGACGCGGCTATCTGACTATCCATTTGTTCTTGTTTGTCTGTCTTGTTTGTTTTCCCTTCCCCTGCACTTTTTCTAGTGTATCTCGAGTCTTCAAGTTGTCGACTCAGGGGTTAGCCTGAGTAGGCAATAGGCAGGGAAAGGGGTTGGGATTTAGCTCAGGGATCACTTACCCCTTGTCTGTGTATCCCAGCCCTGACAGAAACACTGGCCCAAAAGAGGCCTGCAACCTGGATACGTCCAGCTACGTTCACTCCACCTATGGAGCCTATGTCAGCTGTGGTCGCGCAGGTCCAGGCCTTGACCAAGTTGGTTCAAGATCTGGCTATCCGCCTTCAGGTTCAGGAAGACATGTATGCTACGGCCCCGGTGCCACCTACGGCTGTTCAGTCACCTGCAGCTGAACCTAAGGTTCCCCTTCCCGACCTTTTTTCCGGCGACCGTAAGAAATTTTTTTCATTTCGGGAAGGGTGTAAACTTTATTTTTCTTTACGACCTCGGTCCTCTGGGACAGAAGCGCAAAAGGTGGGGCTGGTTATGTCTCTCCTGCGGGGTGACCCGCAAAATTGGGCGCTTTCCTTACCTCCTGATTCACCTCTGCGCTCTTCTCTGGACAGTTTTTTGTCTGCACTGGGTCAGTTTTATGATGAACCAGACCGACCTTCGTTAGCGGTTTCCCACTTGTCATCCCTCCGTCAGGGTAGACAAATGGCGGAAGAATATTGTGCTACGTTCAGACAGTATGTGACGGACTAGGGGTGGAACGATCACGGCTTGAAAGACCTATTCATGACCGGCCTCTCAGACCAGGTAAAAGACTTATTATTAGCTCATGCAGAACCTAAAACTCTTGACGAAGCTATGACCCTCGCCATCCGGGCAGATCGACGCCTAAGGTCCAGACTACCACCTCGGGTGTCCCCCGCTCCTCGGCCGACCCTCAGTACGGTCTCATCTCTACCTGGGCCTGAACCAATGGAGCTCGGCAGTATCGCCGGAAGAATCGACTATGTTTCTACTGTGGGAGTTCCGAACATCAGCTAAATGCCTGTCCCAAGAAGTCACAGCAGGAAAACTTCCGCTCCTAGGCAGTCGTCGGGAGGACTGCCTAGGAGCTCAGGTACTCCCTAAAATTTCTAAGATGTTTCTGCCCTGCACTATTGAGGTCCAGTCAGCCTCATGTACTGGTCTGGCTTTTCTGGACTCTGGTGCAGCTGCTAATTTCATAGACTTTGATTTTGTGTCCCAGGTTTTGTCTTCCATGCTTCCGTTGTCTCCTCCTATCCTAGTATCGAGTGTGGATATGACCCCATTGCGTGCTGGTTTGGTCAGATTCCGCACCCCTGAGATAAAATTGGTGGTGGGTGCACTACACATAGAATATTGTTCTTTTCTGGTTATGAAAAATTTGTCGGTGAACGTTATCCTGGGGATGCCTTGGCTCCAGGAACATAATCCAGTTATTGACTGGGGTACACTGGATCTTGTTCGCTGGGTTCCTCAGTGTAAGGCCCATATGTCTCAGTTCTCACTCTGTACCACGATTGCATGTGATGGTGGGATCCCGGAGTTTATTTCTGATTTCGCAGATGTTTTCTCCAAACCCCTGTCTCAAGTCCTTCCTCCTCATAGGGATTTTGACTGTAAGATAGATCTCTTGCCCAAAGTCAAGCTGCCTAAGGGTCGTATTTATAATCTGTCTGTACCTGAAAGAGAGTCACTTAAACAGTATATTGATGAAAGCTTGGCTATTGGGCACATTAGACCTTCTGAGTCCCCAACGGGGGCTGGGTTCTTTTTTGTGGAGAAAAAAGATGGTGGGTTAAGGCCGTGTATAGATTACCGCGAATTAAATAAAATCACGGTCAAGAACTCTGGACCTCTTCCTCTTATTCCGGACCTTCTGAATCAGGTTTCTGGGGCCAATTGGTTCTCCAAACTAGACCTAAGGGGAGCATATAATCTGATTTGGATTCAGGAAGGAGATGAGTGGAAGACTGCTTTTAACACACCACTGGGGCACTCCGAATATCTTGTTATGCCTTTCGGTCTGAGTAATGCCCCGGCAGTCTTCCAAGGTTTTATGAATACCATTTTTCATGATGTTATTGGGGTCTTTATGGTGGTCTATCTGGATGACATCCTGATTTTTTTCTTCAGATCTGACCACCCATCATGAACATCTTCGCCTTGTGTTGTCCCGGTTGCGAAAAAACTCTTTGTTCGCTAAGTTGGAAAAATGTATTTTTTGTGTGCAAAAGGTTTCATTTCTGGGTTATGTGGTCACTCCTTCCGATGTACAGATGGATCCGTGTAAGGTTCAGGCGATAGCAGAGTGGGTCCGCCCCACTGACTTAAAATCCCTTCAACGGTTTCTAGGTTTTGGCAATTACTACAGAAACTTTATAAAAAACTTTTCCGTAATCGCCAAACCACTCACGGATCTTACCCGCAAGGGGGCTGATCCTAGCAACTGGTCTCCTGCAGCATACTCTGCGTTTCAGGAGTTCAAGAAAGCTTTTTCTACAGCCCCTGTGTTGATTCAGCCTGATCTCTCTCAACCCTTCATTGTAGAGGTAGATGCTTCTGAGGTCGGTGTGGGGGCAGTATTATCTCAAAGGTCTTCTGCTCTCACAAAATTCTCTTCATGTGAGAGAAATTATGATATTGGGAATCGCGAGCTCCTTGCCATCAAATGGGCTTTTGAAGTGTGGTGCCATTTCTTGGAGGAAGCTCTTCGCCCAGTGACAGTGATCACAGACCATAAAAACCTAGTGTATCTTGATAGTGCAAAACGTCTCAATGCTCGTCAGGCCAGATGTGCCTTGTTTTTCTCACGTTTTAATTTTGTTGTTACCTACCGTCCGGGTACAAAAAATGTAAAAGCTAATGCTTTATCCCGGAGTTTCGGTATTCCTGAGGGTTCGGAGTCTGAGTCTGGTAACATTTTACCTCCAGGTATTGTACTGGCACCCATTAAAGCTCAATCCTTACCTTAATGATAAGAATTTGGCTTAAATAAGTGTTTATGACCTCTCAGTAGCTTACAGATAAGGGTAATTAGATGAAGGGCACAAAGTGAAAGTACTAGTCACCCAGCTAGACAAACAGTTAACCCTTTGTGACTGAACAGCTCAATTTTTTTAATAACGACCAATTGAAAATATGATTTTTAGCCAAAAATAAGTTAAATGCAATCATAAAAAAATTGACTCCAAAGTAGAGATGAGTGAATTATCCAAAATTTGCTTTGGCGAATAATCGACAAATTTCTGACAAGATTCGTTCTTAATACGAATTTATTCGGTCGAATTTGGGTAAACAAATAATCGTTGTTTTGCGAACATTCCTACACAAATTACGAACATACAGTCAGCGTTGTTAAAAGTACGCAATACGTAAGCATTAGCGTAGAAAGTGTGTATGAATCCTTAGCATACTATTGACTCGCGATTGCGTCATACGCATGAGGCTAGGCTGCGGCGTACAGTCTTTAGAGGCAGTCCATATGAGGTAGAAAAGTAAGGTGCTAGCTATCCGGGTAAGTGCATAATTTACCAAAAAACCCCGTACAATAAGTGCATAATAGGACACATGCAGTACCTGAAAAAGAATACAAACAATGGGCTAAAGTGCTTGAACGTTGCTGAACTTGTAAAAAATTTTATTGCTAAAATACAGCAAATACATAATTATGCAAACATTTTAGTGCAATTTCACATTTGTAAGCATAAAAGGCTCAGATATACGTTTGAGTCTCTCCTTGTGGCTGCTTGGCATGATAAAACACTGGAACCCAGTCCAAAATTCAATTGTAATCCATGTGAGGTAATTTTGTAATCCAAACAGGTAACGTGTAATCCACATGGATGGGATAATATAAAATAGCAACAAATAGAGAACCCTCTTTCCAAAGGGGGCTCCCAAATAACCTGAGAAGGTGGAGAAAAGGAAAATAGGCGCGCTTAGGCGCAACTGGGAATTTTCTGCAGAATAGGGGGGGTCCTGACAAGCCATGTCAATCCGTCAAACAGGGGAGCAATACAAACTAAACAAAACAAGTGCCAACTAGCTCTCACCCGTCAGGTGCAGTCCATGGTGTGGCTCCCATAAGTCCTCCAGAGGTGTCCTTTAAATCAGCCAGTAGAACGGTTCCTCAGATGAGGGACCTGAAGTCCTCCTCGCTTGAGCTACTGCTGAATGACATCAGAGAACGCTCTTGCCTCCTGTAGGCCAAGCTCGCTGCCATGGTGGAAATCCACTGCCCTCTTCTTCCAGAAGTCGGACTTGACCGGGTCCAGGTGGTGGTCACATTGGTGAACGCTGCAGCCACTTGTGCCTTTACATTTCTGGATTCTCCTGCCGGGACAGCAGGGGTAGGGTCTTCTGGGTGCAGCGGTTGAGGCAAAGTTGCACTTAGGGAAGAAGCCCCAGCTACCCTGGCTGCTGCTGGCTTCATTTTCCAGGGTAGTTGGTACTCGTGGATCACCGTGGACTGGAACGTAAACGATGAAGTCGTCAGCTGACCCAGCTGAAAGGACTGTGATGGTGGTGGCACTGGCAGTCCAGGGATCAGAGGCTCCGGCTGTGGCTTCTCCCTGAAATGGAGGGTGCCAAATGGTAACTCCTGAAGGCAGCACACCCGTATTTTGTCTGGTGGCTCCTCCGGCCAAACTTCAGGTGGTGATGTAGGGACCAGGGGCTTAGATAATATGGTAACCCCCGTAGCAAAGGGGCCTTTCAGGGATGCCATGGGGGTGTATTCCACCTGATCCCCCACATACAGGCTGTGACGGGATTTGGGCATGTACGGCCGTTTCACTGACCTGCGGCCCACAAAGTACTCTTTCCATCCTCGTCATCCGTCAGGAAGCCAGAGCTTCGCTCCACAGAAAACCACAGGACAGTTACCTTTTGCCACTTCAGTGTAGGGTCTGCTGGCCTTGGATGGTCCAGTACTTGGATGACCCAGTCCTCCACTGCATTCTTGTAGTCCCATAGGGTCTGGGCGTGGGCCGTCACCGATGCTGGCACAATGGGGTTCTGCCGAATAGAAGGTGTTGTTCTTGTTGTTCTACTCCTGGGCGGTGAAGTGGATGCTCCATCTGCCTCCGTCACACCAGCCGCAGCAGCCGCACTCGCCGGCAAGGCGAATATGGAGTCAGGAGCCGGTGAGACTCTCTTGCACAGTTGTTCTGCCCTGATCTCTGGAGCGGGCAGTGGTTCGGGGTACTCTTCCTTAAAGACCACCTCTCCCCACTTGGGTAGCAGTTCTTTCGCCATGCTGTTTGCTGTGGTCTGACTCTGGATCTTGTTCACTGCTGGCTTGAACTAGAGAGGAGGGTGGAGTAATGAGGGAGGAGTCTTCACTCCCTATACGTGCAAATAGTTAGTTCCCGGGGGGCTGGGCTGGTTTTTCCCGCTTCTCAAGGGGGCATATCTTCACTTTCCCGCTCTTGAGGGGGCGTATCGTGATTTTCCCGCTTCGGGGGGCCGGGAGAGGGGGCAAGAAGAATGCGTACATTGCGTATGTGGCGTATGTAGCATTAGCGTTCAAAATTTTAAGGACATTTACGAATAATACGAAGCGAATCTGACAAAATCCGGATTCGCTTCAGAGTAGAAAAAATGGAGGATTCGATACGAATCTACAAAGCGGCGAATAGATTCGCTCATCTCTACTCCAAAGGTGTACATAGCCTTTAAATCTATGTCAGTAAAGGAGGTAACATAGATTTAAACAATTCGCATGGCCACAGTAAAGTTATGCTATGTATAACATAGGCTCAACAAGCAGCAGCGGACATCGACTAAGTTTTGCGTTTAGAAATGTTAACACCTAGTTGGCAATTTATTCTTAAGGGGGTTATCCAGAAATTTGATGTTGATGACTTATCCTCAGGATAGATCACAGTTCTGATCAATAAGGATATCAGAGGTCCAGGTCAATCACTAGTGTCTTTTTGTTCTACGTATACAAAGTCGCAGAGCACCATCACTAGTGTAAAATGTAACCTTTAATGGTATTAATTTAAATTACCTCAAAAAGTGCCAATAAAATATCTTATTCAGTTAGGCTGTGTATACTGAGGAATAGAAAGAATAGAAAGATACCTGACCCTCAAGCTTGCCCTATAGACCAATGTCCCTGCCTACAAAAATGTAATGGCCACACGATAGGGGCGATCCCGTGTCAGGAACCTCCTAATCACACTATATGGCCCTGACAAAGGATAGATTCCACCACCTTGAGAGATCTACTGCAACTACTGTCCAGTGTCAATTGAAAAAATGGAAGTAGATGGTAATCTTACACATATTTGATATATACCTATACATCCAATGGTGTCAGAATCCTCTGACTACCATCAAAAAGTAAAGCATATATTATATGTCCTAAATAATAACCTCAGTCCCGACGCAGTAGTTGCCATCATGATGGAAATCTTGGTGTCTGTCCAGATGGCAACCTCTGTACCACCAATGCTAATGCCCAGTATTTTGCTACTTCTAGATAAAGCACAGACCTGAACTTGGCGCTATTTACATTGAGGGAAGTATCTGACATTTAAGTATACATCTAGTCATCTTCCTATGCACAATATATATTTTTTTTATCATCTGGTATATTCACTCTATCATTATTGTTATGGATAGTTTGATATGAATGTGCTTTCCATCTAGTTGATATATGTGTCTGATGATAGGCAGTGGCTCGGCTGTTGTTTGGCTAGGATATGATAAACTATGATTGTTTCATGGGCATTTACTGATTAAAGTAAAACCACACATGTATCCTCTCCTTTTATTTTATTTGAATTTGAGGTATTACTTTTAATGTAGTCCCCCGATGAATTGATACCTTTAAACGGATCAGTGAAATGCGTTGAGTACGCGCACACGGTCAGGTTTCTTGATGCAGTTTTGGAATCCGAAATCAGGAGTGGATGATAAAAGGAGAGAAAGTAGAAGAGATATGCCTTCTCCCCTTTGTTACATTATCTCCCGATTTTTGCATCCAAAACAGCATGTAGAAACCCGACTGTGTGGCCGTACCCTAAGGACGCCCCCAGTTGTTTGGTCCTCATCGGATTGGCTTTGTGTGGATCGGTTGTGTACCCATTTATTTCAATGGGGCCACAAAAGATACAGTGGGGGATTTATCAAACTGATATAAAGGTAAACTGGCTTTTGGTTGCCCACAGCAACCAATCAGATTCCACATATTTTCCAAAGGAGCTCTAAAAAATGAAAGGTAGGATCTGATTGGTTGCTATGGGCAACTAAGCTAGTTTTCCTTTTCACCAGTTTGATAAATTCTGCATCCACACATTCGTTCTGGAATGGCAGCATGCACATGACCAGGATCTGTATTTTGCCGATCCGTGATTTGCAGGCCGCAAAACACATACAAAGTGGTCATGTGCATGAGCCCTAATACATTTGGTGCTTCGTATGCCATTTTCTCCCTTTATAAATGTACATTATATATCTTCTTCGCTACAGAAGATGAATACAGAATATTTGCGCAGCATTTTCCTCTGTCGACTCATTTCAGTAATGTTTGTGGCTTATTAGCAATAAAAAGTTTTGAACTGTTTTATGTAAATATGTTGAGATTAGTTTTGCTAGTTTTTTTTTTGCCTGATGGCTAAAGAGGGATTTTGCAAACATAAAATCAAACCCTTTTTCACCTGGTTTTCATAACTTTAAATTGTGACTGCACAGCACCTCTAAATAGAAAAAAAGCCATAAAATTAATTATGTCTCATTAAGGTGCAATTATCCTCTCTGCACAGCTATAGAAAGAAATTAAAATCTGTAGTAAGCAGAAATTATGTGTAGAACAGCAGCGAAAATGTTCAGCACCAGCAGAATTACAAAAATACACTAAATACCAGTAGTCAAGTGCCCAAACATACAATACACAACAATAGTTGTTGTTTTTTTTTTTTTTATAACCTAACAAAATAGATTTCTAAACATAACTGGAACAATTCTATATAAAATATCCTTCAACTCTTCGGTTGGATTCTGATATTCTGTTAGGGCATAGAAACAGAATACTGAAATGGCCAGATCCAGCATATGCCGGGCACTGCTGTCACCCAACAGATTCCATTCATTATCATGGGGTCCGTCGATTCTCTAACATGATCCACATCCAACAGTCCACAACACAAAAAAGTAGTGCATGCACCACTTTTTGTGATGTGAAGGCACGGACAGAAAATCCACGCAAGCACTCCATAGTGCTTCCATAGGCTTCCGATCAGTGCCACCATTTCACACTGCACCCTCCAGATTGCGGAACCATTTAAGTAAAATATATACGGCACTGGCCGTGTGCACATCGTATCACGGATGCAAACCCATTTACTTGAAAGGGTCCGCAATCGAGAAGGAGTGGTGCTGTCACCATTCAGGGATATGTGCAGCCCTGAGCTCAACCCCACCACAGACCCTGCCTACTTGCACGGCCCGTCCTAGGCAACGTTGTACAACTGGATGACAAACCCTCGCCTAGGTACATGCTGGGGCGTACAGGGAGGGGGAACAATGGGAGAAAACAATAGATAAAAGACAGAACACACAGAATAAGAATGTTGCCAAACCGAGGTGAAACCAGGAAGTCACGTAAATGCCAGGGGAACAAACAGGAGCAAAGTCAAAAACACATGGCGAGGTCAAAAGTCGAGAGGTAACGAAGTACAAGAGGATGAGACGAGGACGAAGTCAAATACACAAGCCAAAGTCAAAACACACCAGTCAAAGTAGTTCAAGGCCAACTTTATAATTATTTTATCACTATCAAAACGCAGAAAAAACTATACATATTAGGTATCGCCGGATTGGTACTGAATGAAAGTAACTGGTCAGTTTTAATGAACATCGAACGTTGTAAATAAGAAACCCGTAGAACTGTAGCGGAATAGCGTTTTTTTGCAATTTCACCCGATTTGGAAATTTTTTCCCGCTTCCCACTACACCATATGCAATATTAAATGGTGGCGTTGGAAAGTACAACTTGTCCCGCAAAAAAAAGCCCTCATAAAGCTATGTGAACAGAAAAATAAAACAGTTATAGCCGTTTGAAGGCAGGGAGCGCAAAACGAAAATGCATAACCGAAAAAACCTCCAGGGTAGACGGGGTTAAACTGTACATTTTTATTGTTATTTTGAAAAATCAGAATCATAATTATAGTGCAAACACAGACTACCTGCTCATGCAGCCACCAGCCGCAGGGATATATGAGTGATATGGTAGGTAGGTTGTCACAGTCAGGGGAGCACCCAGGAATTTTTTCTAGGGGGGGTCCGAAAAGAAAAAGGGGTGTGGCGTCTTGTGGGTGGGGCTATTTTTCTCCACGCCCACATACATTAAAGACATAATAGCAGAGTAAAGTCGCGGCGCGGCGAAAAATAGGCCCCACCCATTATTAAAAGCCCCTCCCATATCTAATAGACCACTCCCAACAAACACTACAGCTGAAATGATATGGTTGAGGCCCAGTTCTATACATCATATGGAGAGGGGAGGACGTGTCCTGGCTGCACTGCCTGCTTCACATTATACAATATACAACAGCAGGCTACACACAGCCAGGAAGATCCTCCACTCTCCTCCCTCCCCATATCCTGCTCCAGGCCTGAGCGTCCCCCCCCCACCATCTGCCACCTGCCTGTGCCCTGCTGACCCCCTTTGGTCATCCTCACCCAGCTCTGAATCCTCCTTCTGTAAATGGCAGAGGGAGGAGCCGGAGCATCGCCTCTCCTACACAGCGCCCCATACCTGTTACATCCAGTGGTGTCTGCTCTGTTGTAGACGTTCTCTTTCCTCATCTTCTCCATTCGGACCAGAACGCCATGAAGATTTTTCAGCCATCTCTCGTCTCTGCAGAGATACAAACAGACATTAGTTTCCCACATTTCCATCATCTTTACATCTTCTGAACACCTCATCCTGCCACCCCCAATACTATACTGCAGAAACTGTCCCCTGAAAAATACTACTACCACACAGATAGTGCCCCCTTTATTAATTATTGGCACACAGTGTTCTAAAAAATAACTGCGCCTAGACTAATGATATTATGCCAGGGTGCCCCCCAAAAGTAACAGTGCTCCCCAAAATCCCACCAATAGAAATAATTATCTGCTAGACCACACTTAGTAGTAATAATGTCCCCATAGTGCCCATACTAGACATCATGTTCCCCATAGCCCCCCAGTAGTAGTAAAGCTCACAATAATACCACAGCTTAGTGCCCGCAGTTGAGCTAATATCCCAATAATGTATACCAGTATAAAATACCCCTATATAGTGCCCCAGTAAATGCCCTCATAGTGCTCCTCTCCCCATAGTGTTCCCCATAATATGCCAGTAAAAAATGCCCCTTCTTACTGCCCCATCACATGCCCCTATAGTGCTCCTCTCCCCCATAATGTGCCAGTAAAAATTGCCCACTTAGTGCCAGATGCCATAGTGCCCCCTATAAAGTACCAGTATAAAATGCCCCTTTAGAGCCACCAGATGACCCCATAGTGCCTGCAAATGATGCCCCTATAGTGCTGCTCTGCCCTATAGTACCTCCCATAATGTGACAGAAAAAAATTACCCCTTAGTGCCAGATGCCATAGTGCCCCCCATAATGTGGCAGTAAAAAAGTGACTCTTTAGAGCCACCAGATGCCCCCATAGTGCCCCCAAATTATGCCAATATAGTGCCAAATGCCAGTAAGGAAATGGCACAGTACAGGGCAGGGAGGCACGGTACAGGACAGGGGGGCACGGTACAGGGCAGGAGGCAAGGTACAGGGCAGGAGGCAAGGTACAGGGCAGAAGGCATGGTACAGGGCAGGAGGCAAGGTACAGGGCAGGAGGCATGGTACAGGGCAGGGCGGTACGGTACAGGGCAGGAGGCATGGTACAGGGCAGGGCGGCACGGTACAGGGCAGGGCGGCACGGTACAGGGCAGGGCGGTACGGTACAGGGCAGGGCGGTACGGTACAGGGCAGGAGGCATGGTACAGGGCAGGGAGGCACGGTAGAGGGCAGGGAGGCACGGTACAGGGCAGGAGGCACGGTACAGGGCAGAAAGCATGGTACAGGGCAGGAGGCAAGGTACTGGGCAGAAAGCATGGTACAGGGCAGGGTTGTCACGATACCAGAATTTTGAGTTCGATACCGATACGATACCTCGCCAAAATAAAGAAGAACCTGAGGTCTGATGGGGGCACGAGACGCCGATCCCTAAACATCACTGTGTTTATTATTCCTGTACGGTGACATCACTGTGTGTATTATCTCTGTACTGTGACATCACTGTGTTTATTATCCCTGTACTGTGACATCACTGTGTTTATTATCCCTGTACGGTGACATCACTGTGTTTATTATCACTGTACTGTGACATCACTGTGTGTATTATCCCAGTACTGTGACATCACTGTGTTTATTATCCCTGTACTGTGACATCACTGTGTTTATTATCCCTGTACTGTGACATCACTGTGTTTATTATCCCTGTACGGTGACATCACTGTGTTTATTATCCCTGTACTGTGACATCACTGTGTTATTATCCCTGTACTGTGACATCACTGTGTTTATTATCCCTGGACTGTGACATCACTGTGTTTATTATCCCTGTACTGTGACATCACTGTGTTATTATCTCTGTACTGTGACATCACTGTGTTTATTATCCCTGTACTGTGACATCACTGTGTTTATTATCCCTGTACTGTGACATCACTGTGTTTATTATCCCTGTACTGTGACATCACTGTGTTTATTATCCCTGTACTGTGACATCACTGTGTTTATTATCTCTGTACTGTGACATCACTGTGTTTATTATCTCTGTACTGTGACATCACTGTGTTTATTATCTCTGTACTGTGACATCACTGTGTTTATTATCCCTGTACAGTGACATCGCTGTGTTTATTATCCCTGTACTGTGACATCGCTGTGTTTATTATCCCTGTACAGTGACATCGCTGTGTGTATTATCCCAGTGCAGGAAGAGGTAAGTGGTCTGTGTTTGTGTGTTTGTTTTCTATTTTTCAGGGTCGTGAATGCAGAGGACTACGTCGGATTCGGTGGACTACGTTGGACCAGCTTTTTTTTTTTTTAATAAAATGGTCAAACAGGGGTCTGGGGGAGTGTTTATTTCAATAAAATGTTTTATACTTGTGTGTGTGTATTTTTTTTACAATACTACAGTTTTAGTAATTATGGCTATCTACAGACGGCCCTGATTACTAATACCGGGCTTAGTGCTTGCCGGTATGGCAGGCCAGCACTAACCCCAACATCTATTACCTCAGCACCCACCACCACCAGGGGTGCCGGGAAGAGCCGGGTACCCGCAGGACCGGACCTTCTAAATTGAGGGTCTGGCTCTGGGGCGGCTGCAGGCTGGTACCAGTAGGCTGGGAAGGGCCAATAACCCTGTCCCTTCCCACCCTGGTAGTGCCAGGCTGCAGCTGCTGGTTGTATCTGGCTGGTGAAGGAAAAAAGGGGGGGACCCCACGCCATTTTTTTTTTAAATAATGAAATTTTTGAAAAAAAAAATGGCATGGGGTCCCACCCTTTTTTCCTTCACCAGCCAGATACAACCAGCAGCTGCAGCCTGGCACTACCAGGGTGGGAAGGGACACGGTTATTGGCCCTTCCCAGCCTAATGGTACCAGCCTGCAGCCGCCCCAGAGCCAGACCCTCAATTTAGAAGGTCCGGTCCTGCGGGTACCCGGCTTTTCCCGGCACCCCTGGTGGCGGTGGGTGCCGAGGTAATAGATGTTGGGGTTAGTGCTGGCCTGCCATACCGGCAAGCACTAAGCCCGGTATTAGTAATCAGGGCCGTCTGTAGATAGCCGTAATTACTAAAACTGTAGTATTGTAAAAAAAAAATACACACACACAAGTATAAAACATTTTATTGAAATAAACACTCCCCCAGACCCCTGTTTGACCATTTTATTAAAAAAAAAAAAAAAGCTGGTCCGACGTAGTCCACCGAATCCGACGTAGTCATCTGCATTCACGACCCTGAAAAATAGAAAACAAACACACAAACACAGACCACTTACCACTTACCTCTTCCTGCAGTGGGATAATACACACAGCGATGTCACTGTACAGGGATAATAAACACAGTGATGTCACTGTACAGGGATAATAAACACTGATGTCACCGTACAGGGATAATAAATCTCAGATCAACACATTGTGCCCCCATCAGACCTCAGATCAGCGTCTTGCGCCCCCATCAGACCTCAGATCAACACAATGTGCCCCCATCAGAGCTCAGGTCAGCGTCTTGTGCCCCCATCAGACCAGCGTCTTGTGCCCCCATCAGACCTCAGATTAACACAATGTGCCCCCATGTGCCCCCATCAGACCTCAGGTCAGCGTCTTGTGGCTCCCCCTCAGATCAACACAATGTGCCCCCCTCAGACCTCAGATCAGCCCTCCCAGCCACTTTAAAAAATCATACTTACCTGTTCTGGCCGCCGCTGTCCTCAGGTTCCCCGCTCCACTCTCTTGCCTGCCGGCGCTCACTATGACCTGACGCTGCGTCAGGTCATAGCGTCAGGTCATAGTGCGCGCCAGGGAAGAAGGTGGAGCGCGGAACCAGTGAGGACAGCGGCGGCCAGAACAGGCAAGTATGATTTTTTTTTTAAGTGGCTGGGACCTGGGTGGGCTGATCTGAGGGGGGCGCGGGGCCCCTGGCAGTGCAGCAGATATTAGAACATGGCAACCGCATCAAAGTGATGCGCACGCCATGTTCTAAGTATCGGACGGCAAGAAAACTCGGTATCGAGCTTCGGTACCACACTAGGTACCGAAACCGTACCGAGTTTTCGATATATCGTGCAACCCTAGTACAGGGCACGGTACAGGAGGCATGGTAAAAGACAAGGGCACAGTACAGGGCAGGGCGGCACGGTACAGGGCAGGGGGGGCACAATACAGGGCCGGGGCGACACGGTACAGAGCAGCACAGTACAGGGCAGGGGGGGCACAATACAGGGCAGGGGGGCACAATACAGGGCAGGGGGGGCACAATACAGGGCAGGGGGCACGGTACAGGGCAGGGGGGGCACAATACAGGGCAGGGGGGGCACAATACAGGGCAGGGGGGGCACAATACAGGGCAGGGGAGGTACAATACAGGGCAGGGGGGGCACAATACAAGGCAGGGGGGGCACAATACAAGGCAGGGGGGCACAATACAAGGCAGGGAGGGGGCACAGACTCACCATTTTCGGCTGGCCGGATGGCTGTTCCGGCGGGAGCGAGGTCCGGCTGGATGGCTGTTCTGCCCGGTGGAAGGACTGGCCGGGCAGCCAGTCACATGGGGCTCTGGAGCGGGGGCTTGAAATGATTGGTGGAGAAGCAGCTTCCGCCCTCTGCTTCTCCACCAATCAGATACGACATTACAGCAGCGCAGAGGAGAGGTAGGAGAAAAACCTCTCTGCCCTCTCCTCTTTAGCGCTGCTGCCGCCCGCAAAACGAACCAGGGCCGCGCCGCCTGTGGCGATTGCGGTGCGGCCCTGAGGTATTAAAAAAAAAAAAAATTTCTTTATGGTTCTAGGGGGGGTCCAGACCCGCTGGACCCCCCCTGTAGGTGCGCCCCTGGTCACAGTGTACACGGTTTAGCCGGTGGTTCTACTCACGGTTAGTTGAATCTTCCCTGGGCAGTGTGCAGTTGTGTGGAGGGTGGACACGACTTCCCTCGGGGCACGCTCCATACGCAGGGCTCCAGGATGGTCAGGTGAGGTGCCCTGGATGTTGAGTTTGACCGTGTCGGACGGCTGGGCCCTGGTGTTTCGTGGCGCCAGTGTCTTTTTAAAGGTAGACACACCCTTTGCAATGATGAGGAGGCAGTTGTTAATCAAACAAGAGGTATCTTTACTTTTGCCTTGAGTTCATATAGTCACAATAAATGATGTTACAATTGGTTAAGGATAAGATGTCCTCTTTGGCTGGTCTCTTTAAATCCTGTTACTTTCACTCCTAGTGGGATTTTCTATAACTAGCCCTGGTTCTGGACAATATTATATTAAGGTCACTTTCATAAGACCTTTCTTTTAGAAGGATACTCTGTGGGGCAGGAATGACACGTCTGCACCAGCAGGTTCCTGAAATATATATATATAGATGGCTGCACCTCCCGGAGGGATCCAAAGTGTAGACCAATAAACAACTTGTACCTGGTTGTCGATACTGTAGTCAGATGCCGGAGGCTTTTTTTGACCACATGGGTGCTGGCAGAGTCCATGAAGACCTGGGACGGTCGATTACTTCTGTCAGGCTTGACAGTCCAAGAAATATTCAGGGTTCTAGTAATTTAGCTGTTACTTGTCACATGTTGTCCTGACATGGCCAGTGTCAGGGGTAATGACAGCCTTTTCCTTTAGGAAAGGTTCTCCACTTTTCTTCCTCCTACACAGTACTTGGTTCCTCTTAACTAACTCCTTACACGTCCTCCTTACTCCTTCTCTTATCTCTCCTCTCACTGATCTTCTTGCTGATCTAACTTCCTGTGACTGGGCCTTATATAGAAGGCAGAATGCCACCATCTAGTGGTGGGAAATAATATTGCAATACTCAGCCATAGAGGTTTCACAGCACATTCACAAATACATAACAATAAAATGGCATAATATATAAGATATGACATGGCTAGTTAACCCTTTTGGAGTGTCCCCTTGTACACACTTTAGTGGGACACTACACTCACGTTATAGATTACATGTAGAGATGAGCGAACTTTACAAAAAAATTGCTTTGTGACGAATTGTTTTGCCACAAAGAGCATTTTTTTTGTAAGTAGTGAGTGCAATGACAGGGAGCTGTGATAATGCCGCTCCCTGTCATTGTACCCCTCAGATGCCATGTTCATACATGATCACGGCATCTGAGTGTAAAAAAGTGCAAAATTAACAAAAAAAAAAAAAATAAAACTTACCACCTCCATTTGCTTGCGACGGGATGGCCACTGCCATCTTGCTTGAAGATTGGCGATTCGCTCATCTCTAATTACATGTAGTTTTCCACACAGATCGTGCAGAAAAACTAAAGTAAGCAAGCAAGTAACACATGCGGTTTTGGTGTGGAAACACACAGACACCTTCCGCATGTTTACCCGCACCAGTGCGCAGGTAGATTTACACATTGCAGCTTACACATTTTTTCCGTGTGGTTGCTTGTGCGGAAACAAAACACAGTACCAGAAGAGTGTAGGCTTTCCTTTTTCGTACCATGTGGTAATTGATCTTCCATGCGGATTTTGACATCTGCAGCATGTCAATTGTTTGTTCAGTTCCTTATTGCGGATTTCATTTTTTTCAATGCAAGGATGAGACAAAACCACTTCAAACTAATATCAAAAACCACAAGTAGCACATACAGTTTTTGGTACAGATTTGGTCTGGAAATGCACAGCCAGAGTGAAATGTACAGGCAACTGGGTGCAGGTCAACTTGTCGAAGATCCACATAAATTTCCATGTGGATTTCTGTGCATTTCTGCACCCAAAAAGCAATTTCTTAGCATTTTTTGTGCGGATTTGCTGCAAATCTCAACCTTCATTATAAAAGGGTGAAATTTGCAGCTAAAACCTGTTATACTTTGCTGGTAATTAATTATGCTGCATATTTTCTGCACGAAAATCTGCACAGAAAAGACACGCGTAATCTGCATCGTGTTTAGGTACCGTAAGAGTACCAGCATACGTACAGGAGTATGCATGGTTTTTCTGCTCAGATTCCTTTGTGGAAAAAGCAGCATTGTTAAGTACCAGTGTATGAGATGTAAGACAAATCTTGTGTAGACGTCACATACTGTATGTTTTTCATGCAGAAATTGACCTGCTGTGCAGATTTAGAAATCCGTAGCATGTCAATTATGTTTCTGGCTATAGCTGCAGATTTCACCCTTTTCTAAAGGGGAATTTCTGCAAGTCTACCCGAACCCGTGTGAAGGACAAAAAAAAAAAAAAACACACCATAAGGCTACATTTACATGGCCATTGTTTTCATGGCCTCCAAGGCGCATATTTTGCGGCCCAGATCCGGACCCATTCATTTCTATGTGCTGTCTGCATCTGTTGTTCCGTACCGCGGCCCCGCAAAAAATATAAAACATGTCCTATTCTTGTCCGCAATTGCATTTCTATGATAGCTGTGCAATGTGTGGTCCACAAATTATGGCATGAGCCCTTAATGTTGTCAGAATTCATGCCCCTATGACATGCACACGCCAAGGATCCAACACATTTTGTCGCACCAATGTTGCGCAACAATTTTTATAATGTAAGTCTATGGTGTCGCACTGTGACACGCGACATCTTGCGACTGTGACACGACAGTCGCAAAAACTCCATCCAAGATGGATTTTTCTGAGACTGTCGCAGTCGCAGCATGTTGCATGTTGCAGGACGACACCATAGACTTACATTATAAAAATTGTCGCGCGACATTGGTGTGACAAAATGTCGCTCGAAAAATGTCGTCGTTTAGTTGTGCACTTTGTGTAGCCCTAGCCTTACTAACTGACAATGGGTCCGCCACCGCAGAATGGAGTGTACAAAGCCAGTGTGCATGCATTGCGGACTGCTATTTATGGTCCACAGCATGGGCATGGAGCCCTTATGTGTGTATGTGTGAGACATAATAATTAACTATAACGCTGTGTGACCCTGAGAATCCTGGAGTCTATTGTATTAAACAGTACAGTATTATGTCAGTAGATGCCAGGACTCCCGGGGTCACACAGCGTTATAAATCATTATAAGACTGTGTGATCCTGTCTGAGGAGTAGAAGTGAGAATGGGACCTCACACTGACACGCTGCAAGTTCCTCGCATTAAACTTGCTTGTGTTTGTCTGGCCTTAATGGGCAAATGTTCTTACCAATGCATCTGACACTAATAAAAGCAGAATAATTGTTCTGACAGAGCAGATTTAAAGGTAAACAGCCCTATGTATTGAAAGAAAATTGACATTTTATTTGTAGACATAAAAAGATTTCAGAATTGCTTTTGAATTTAATTTTATTATTATCATTATATCAATGGATCATTAATATCATTATCATGGATAAGCATTTGTATAAAAGCTCAATCCCAATGACTGGCCAGTGGCCTGCTGATATGTAGCGGATCTCATCCTTTGCATTACAGAAGGTTACATGAGCACAACTGACATCCTGCTGATCTTAACATTTGTCAAATCTCATTCACCTTAGACTTTAGGTTTTGAGATCCGGCCATTTAATACATCCAGATGCATCCATTTCAGCCGAGTCCGGTTGTATTAAAAGGGTTATCCAACGCCTATAATGACTCCCCCCACCTCGAATACATTATACTTACCTGCTACTCGACACCCACATCGCTCCAGATCCCTTCACGGCTGCTGCAGTATATCCCTGTCTCTTGAATCAAAATATCTGTCAACGGAGGGTTGGTCAGGGCAGCCAATAGCAGGCCTCGATGGGGACGAGCCTCCCTAACATACCGGGTGACGCTAGCAAAGAAAATCCGGAACCAGCACCATTGAAATTGAATTGTTGCAGCGATCTTGTGTCTGGTCAAAAAAACGCAACAAAATGGAACGGAATGCATCTTGATCAGTTTTGTCCTGATTGACAATGCATGGGGACTAAACTGATCCGTTCTGGCCCGGTTTTGAGATCCTCTGCCGAATCTCAAAACTGGAAAGCCACAACGTTAGTGTGAAACAGGCCTTACGTGTACTGTATGCACGAAAATCCGCACTGAATCCACCACTTGTGCAGGTAGCCTTAAAGTATGCAATAGGATGGAGGCATCATTTCTCCCAGTGCAAGGGAACTGAATGTCTATATATAAAGTTACTGATGATGTACAAAGATAAAGCACATGTCTTCTTTAACATCTGGCATGTGCTATCATCTGACACCATGTTACTTGCTAATAGCCTCTGGAGATGACAGGAAACCAACCATGTGAAAGAAGTGCTTTCACATGGGGCTTGCTACATTTATAAGCTTCCTATTATTTGTTTTTTCTATTTTGTTACTGCACATGTCATACAGATGTAGCAGAGCTGGATTTTGGAACTGACCTTTTTCTTTAAAGGGATATTCCGGTTACATATATAGTTATCCCCTATCCACTGACTATTAGGCATCCTGCACACGACCAATCACGGTTCCACAAAATATGGATGTGGGTCCGTGTGTATTTTTCATGAGACCCATTGTAAAATAGCCTATTCTCATCTGAAAAACAGACCAGGATGGGACAAGTTTTATAATTTGAGGTCTGGCTGCACAGATGACATCCAAAAAAATGCAGATCAAACACAGACCGAAAATACGTTCATGCGCATTAAGCCTACCTACCACTGGGACTAGGGCTGCCCACCATCCAGAAATTTCTGGACAGTCCCTAAAAATAGGCAACTTTTTTCCTGTGCCCGTGATTTTTTTTTTGAGGCTTTTGGTACTTTACTAGCTTATTTTGGTGATAATGATCATCACTTTACAGGTCACAGTAAATGCTTGTAATGAGTTCTGATCCGTATATTAAGCTACTGTATAGATCTGTATCACTTTTGATCATTATCATTCATTATGGTTTTCAAATTTTCTGTAAAAAATGTTGGCTGTCCGCGATTTCGGGATAATTTGTCCAGAAAGAAGAAACATTCTAGTTGGCAACCCAGGCTAGGACCCCACTGAGCACGAGAAGAGGCCCTGTACCCTGTGGAGCCCCTTGCATCATTGTGTTACTGACAATAAACACATGCTCAGTAGCAAAAGTGGTAGTGATATGTTTCTGAAAATATAGCTCCACTCACAAAACATCTCTCCACCCTTAGTAAATGCAAACCAGCATAAAAATGGTGCAAACATCATAAATTTGACTTAAATGCCTACTCCACCGACAAACAAAATCAGTCCACTTTTTTGGAGAAGCATACTTAATATCTTACCCTCCCTTACAGACTGTAGTGAGCTGCACCAGATTTATCACAGGGGATCAGGCGGGATGATAAATCTGGTGCAAGAACAGACACTTTTTATCTAACTCTATACCAACTATTGGTTGGCTTACCTTGAGACATAATTTTAAACCAGAAGTTTGGCAAAATTTTGGTGCTAAATGTTGCTTGATCTTCACCCCTTTATCTTCACCCCTTTGGTGAACTAAGTTCAGAGGGTTACTCAAAAAGTTAGATGCACCAAATTGCACCAAAAATGTACCAAAGTGTATGCAAATTGCGGTCCGCGGTGCACGGGCACCTACTGTGGTGCTTCCAAATACGGATCACGGACCTATTCACTTCAATGGGATTCGCGATCCGCATCTGACTGTCCGCACCGCAAAAAAATAGAACAATTTCTATGTTTTTGCGGTGCAGAGACACAGACAGAAACACCACGAAAGCACTCCGTAGTGCTTCCGATCCGTGCCTCCGTTCGCACCGCACTGCGTCTCCGTGATTGCGGAACCATTCAAGTAAATGCGTCCGCGAACGGTGATGTGGAGTTCACACGACCGGTGCCCGTGTATTGCGGACCCGCCATATGCGGGCCACAATACGGCCATGGCCACACACCGGCCATGTGAATGAGCCCTAACAATGACTTTATATAAAAGGCCCTACAGGTCAATAAAAAGTGCCTATCAAAGGTACCGCCACAGGTCATGTTTCCTGATGCAGTTTTCGAAGCCAGAAGTCAGGAGTAGATCAAAAAAGGAGAGACAGTATATGGACAGACACAACTTCTCTTTTTTGAATTCACTCCTGGCTTTGGCATTCAAAACTGCATGCAGAAACCTGATTGCGTGGCCGTACCCAAAGTGATATAGACATAATTGGACAGAAAAATGTAGCAATTACCATTCATGAGTATATAGCCATAGTGAACCATGCCAATCCCTAAAATGAACTGACGGTTTTGTGGTCTTTCAAGTCCTATGGGCTCTTCTTGTTTTTAGGAGGCCATATGGCTAGCTCTTGACTATTATGGACCAGCCAAACAGCCTTCAAAGAGTATAGCAAAAAAGGGCCCAAGGGGCATGTTATTGATGGCATGGTCTAGAGATCAGACATTGTTGGGATGTCCTAATGATGCCCAATAAAAGTCATACAATTATTTTAGCTAACCTAACTCGCTGAGCTGAATATACCTCTACAGAGTTACTGGCAGTCATATACAAAATTAGGGGCAACATGGGTTGTGCCAGATTCCAGACACAGCTCTATAACTTTTATATAACAAGTATCATCACAAAGTCTGGAATCTAGAAATTATCACTTAGAAAAGCTTCTTAAAAGAGCATATTTCAAATGAAAGAACCGAAAGCTTTACCAATAATACGATTATAATATGCTATTAAACTGGCTTTGTTTTGCTTGTAGAAATAGGTCATCCATTGAGACATCATAACCCAATGTATGTATAATGATTCTAAAGAATGTTTATAGCCTCCCTTGCATCCTGGACAAAGAGGATTTCCTTCGCACATGAATGACATATTTAGTCACGTACGGTGCCACAATTCTAAATAAAACATTAAAACTAAACCCAATTCAGTCAAACTGTATAAAAACAGACAGACTAAATTTGGCCTTATTCGATCTGAGTTTTACCAAACATCACAGATTATTAAGAGGATTGGAGAAAAACTGACAAAACAATATAAAATTACGTTAAGAAAGTCATAAAATCGTTCTGTTCTGTAGGTATAATGGCAACCCCGCACATGGGAGATGATTTTAGTAATTTAAATAGTCATTGTACATTTTATTCGAGAAATAACATTGAAATCACCAGTAGTGTCATAGATGGGCTCCTGCCCAAGAAGCGAGCAGGTAAAAGAGCTATGTAAAAGAGATCCCTACTCATTTTATTCAAATACATTTATGTTATTATATACTGAGATCCATAATCATGTTCATTGTCTATGCAAACTTTTCTGTCTTTTCAGGTAGTCATATAGAAATGAATAAAGTGCACTTTTTTGAGTTTCAGAAAATATTAAACGGTTTCTCCCATGAAAAATGTAATCATAGAGATCCAGAGATCTCCTCATTCATTGCTCTAATTCAGGGGTCAGCAAGACCACTTTCTGTTGGCACGCCGGCTGTCAGCAAAGGACAGCAAAACTTTTCAGTCTTGTTCCCATTTGTTGGATGCGCTGCTGCCGCGCTGTACCTCTGGACATAAAGATCTTCAGACGTGTCATAAACAATGCGTCTGAAAGACCAGCCCCTCAGGCTTTCCGCCCCGGACTCCACAGAGGAGCGATAGCAGAGAGTGCCATTCTGCTATCATACAGGCTGGTTGCTACTGTACCTCGCCACTGCGCAACTCCTCCTCCTCAGGACTGCCAGAAATTATGCCAGAGGTATTTAAATGTACTGAGAGTTTGTGACCAGTTTGGGGGTGGGGAGATGGGGAAACCAGCATGTGACCTGATTGGGACTGGGGGCAGGAAGGTGAGCTTGGGGAGATGAGCATGTCACCAGATTGGGGAGGGAAGAGGTGAGCTTGGGGAGATGGGGGAACAAGCAAGTGACCAAATTGGGGGGGCAGGATTGTGAGCTTAGGGAGATGGGGGAATGAGCACTGTGACCAGATTGAGAGTGAGGGGAGGTTGGTGAGCCTGAACGCAATTGCTGGGGGGATAGGGGAGGCTGGTAATGAAGGGAAACCAGCTTTCTGACTACTTTGGGGGATTGAGGGAAGGAGTGATGAGTCTGAAAATGATTTTTTGGGGGGATGGGGAACAAGCTAATCTAAGTGTGATTGGTGCAGCTCTGTGGGGGTCACCAGTATATGGGGTACCAATGTATGTCGGACAGTGGTGGGGAGGGCATCTCTCAGTTAAAATGAGTGAGGGCTGCTCTTCCCCACTGTAAGTAAGTGTACGGTTGGTGGGGGGTCCCCCATATATTGGTCCCTAAGGAGGATTCCAAGAAGCAGTGACAAACTTTACTATCCATGTTTCTGAAAAGTTGTAAACCTCTTTAAGCCGCGCAGGTCAGACAGTGTTGTTGAGAATTTTGGGACATAGCTACTAAATACCTGGTTTATGTCACATATTTGTGTTATACTACTTTCCCGCATGGCTCGGCACACCGAGTGATTCAGTTTGGATTTTTTTTTAATCAGCACTCCGTACAAAAAAGATTGCTGACCCCTATTGCTCTGCTGGATTTATTTCAGGTTGGCAACTCTGGGTGGGTGGTGTGTGTGTGTGTGTGGGGGGGTATCCTTTCTAAGGGCTGTGTTCTTTCTGATTCAGCTGGTGACAGTTGAAGAATGGAGCTGAGCATGTGTTTCCATCTCAGTGAGCTGGACAAATAATTTTGAAAAAGAGCAAACAGGTGGTGCTATACAGAGAGAGATATCAGTGAATAACTCAGCCAGTGCCTGTACAAATTACAAACATATTTAGAGGGAATTTTTTAGACCTTCTGAGAGAGATACAAAAATGGACTACTATAGAAACATGCTGTGTAATTGGTTGGTCACTGCCTAGGAGTGCGATTACCCTTCCTCAGAAAGGTCTGAGCAGCCCTAGCGCCATATGCAGCAAATAGAGTCTAGAGTATCTGATGAACACTTTTTTTTTCAGCCACCTACTGAAGAAACCACCAGATTCTAGGATTACTGCAATTACTGTTTAAAACAACCTAAAATATGTAGTAATAGATTACTTTTAGCAACCCCAATTAGTGCAGCAAGGCGTAATAGAATAGCTCCTATTACCAAGGCTGTACACTCTCCTATTGGTCCCTGCTCTATCCCTACAGTGTGGATAATGGCTCCCTATCCTTTCCCTACACTATGAATAATCTTTCCCTGATCAGCTCAATTGTTTTTTCTTAATAGTCTTTTCTAAACACTGTCCCTAGTGTCTGTAACGTCTCTCCCTGCACTAAGTTCACTGTAAAATGACAGAGACCAGGCATGAGGAGGCTTTTTAATGGTCTGTGACATCACAGGTGCTGTGTGAGGAGTAGGTCAGGGGGACACAAATGACACAAAGTGGGGCCCTGACACTCCTCCCAAACCACTGTCCCTGCCTTTTGGGGGAACCCAGCTCCTTAACAGGCCGGCCCCAACCGAAGACTGCAATTACACTGAAGAAAGTGGAACACGAGACAAACAACCAAAACAAAACACAAGCAGGAACAACCCTAAACAGGTCAGGAACTGAAGGGGTAAAAGGTAAAGGAACCAAGCAAGGAATAAACAGATGATAACACAAAAGGTAGGTAACAGTAACAGAAACCAAGGAAAAAAGTACAGAGTCACAGGAATACCGGATAAACACAGAGTAACTAGCTAAGGCACAAGGCTCTATAGCAGGCACAGATAAATGGCAAGTGAGAAACTAAATAGTGGCTAGAATCCAGCCCCAAGGCGTGATAGGAGCATGGATCCCAGCCACACCCTGAATGGACCAAAATTACTGGCAGGGACGCCTGCCAGTAAAACTAGCAAAACTAGCCAAACCTTTAACCCTTAAGGAACCTAAGTGTTACAAGAGGATCTTCTGGCTTGCACTCGGGATGAGCGCCGCATAGCGTCAGGACACGGGAACGCCCGCACCCGCCCAACATCTGCTGGAGGGCTGCAGCGCCCCCGAATCCTGACATGCTGGCTATCTGCTGATTGGCTGTCTGCAAGACATTGTGGGTGATCCCTCATTCCTGGGCTTCTTACTTTCACTTTGTAACATGTGCCACCTCAAAAACATCTCTAGAATCTGCCTCCTTCTTATTATTTCCCCTCTCCCATCTCTCCCTAATGCAGCAGCCAGCCTGATCTATCTGTCTAACCACTACTCCGATGCTTCCACCCTCTGCCATACAGTACAATATTCAATATAAACTGCTTGTCCTCACCCACAAAGCTCTCCACAGTGCTGCGCCCCCTACATCTCCTCCCTCATCTCCGTCTACCACCCTACCCATGCTCTGCACTTTGCAAATTATTTACGACTAACATCCACCATAATATGAACCTATCACTCCCGTCTTCAATACTTCTCTTGAGTTATACCAGTTCTCTGGAATGCCCTACCCAAAGCAATTAGGTTAATTCATAACATTTACAGTTTTAGGCGCTCCTTAAAGACTCCTCTTTTTAGGCTGGCCTAACACATCCCCTCATCTAATTCTTCTCCATTCGCCCTCCCCTTCATCATCATTCTTCTCAACATGATCCATCCTCAAATATCCATACCTCATGCACTCCGGAGCACTACAGATATTGGCTGGTGACGGCTCATGCAGCCTTATATCTACTCCCCTATTATGTTAAGATGGCCGGACCATTGTACAAAACATGCACTTGTTACCTTTGAAGTCACCCCATTTCCTCATACATTGTAAGCTCTTGTGATCAGGGCCCTCATTCCTCTTGTATTGTTGATTTGGTGAAGTGGTGATACCAGTTTATTTTTATACATTGGGAACTGGGGGAGATTTGAACATTTTTGTTTTCCTTTCACTTTTGTATATTTTGTTTATTGCAATTAGTCTCTTTAGGGGACTTGAATGTGTGATCTCCTGATCACATGTACCATAGAATTTTCCATATGGATTTTTCACAGGCTGACTGTTAGGGTGCATGGCCCTGCTGAAACCTCACTATGGCGCTGGGAGACTTTACAAGACCCAAGACTGTCATAGCAACTAGAAGTAGGTTGAATTTGGTGCCTTATCAAATTTAATTAGTATTAAAATTGCCAAACTGAATTGTGTTTCTTTAAAATATTATCCTTAGTGACCACCAATACTCCTTTTTATGGCAGCTACTAAGGGGCCTTGGTCTAAACACTACATGGGTCTCCTGTGCAGAGGAGAGCAGGAGCTTGCCCCTAATGGCCTGAATCTGTAGAAGTACTGATCTAGGCTATTTAACCTCTTAGATGCCACAACCATTAGCAACCGCTGTATCTAAGTAATTTCTGAGGGAGGAGACTCCCTCTGTCAGGCATTGTCATTGCAACAAATACAATTGTGGGGTGACAATGACTTCACAAGGTAGTCATGGGGGAATGAAAACCCCCAGGCCTGCCCTCAATGTATGCCAATCAGGCTGTGTCAGTATCATAGTGATAGTATAATATAATATACTGTACTACATAAGTAGTACAGTGCATTATAGAAACAATCAGAAGATTGCATGTCAAAATCCCTTGTGGGGAATAAGTGTAGAATAAAGCATTAAATAAAGTTTTATGAAAATACATCTTTTTCCATTGAAATTTTCTTTTTCAATGAAAAAAGTTGCAAAAATAAATTCCCCTCCACATATTTGGTATCGCCGCAACTGTAATGACCTGCGGTATACAATTATCATGTAATTTATTATATAATGTATCTTATTCACCACCAAAGAAACTGAATAAAAAGTGATTTGTAGTTATGTAGCCCAACGTGATACCAATAAAAAGTACAAGTCATGCTGCAAAAATCAGCCCTCATACAGCTCTATAGAAAGAAAAATAAAAAAATAAAACAGTTATGGGTCCTAGGGTGAGGTGCAACATCTTTTTTTAAGGGTTTTTTGTTGTACAAATAAGTTATGTTTATCATTTATCAAGGTAAAAATGCAATGGTGGTATTGCTATTTTTTTCATTTCCCCGCAGAAAGTGTTAATAAAGTTAATCCACAAGTTATGTGTACCCGAAGATGGTGCCATTAAAAACTACAATGTGTCCACCAAAAAATCAAGCCCTCATGCAGGCCTCATACAGCCCTCATTGACGGAAAAATTAAAAAGTCATAGCTCCTGAAATGCGATGATCAAAAAACAAAAATCACAAAGGTCTAAAGGTGGCTAATAACTAAAAGATTAAGTAAATAATAATTTGTATACTTTTTTGACTAAATTGTTTTCAATAAATTCAACCTGGTATTTACTATATTATTTAAATACATTATCTTCCATAACAAAAGTTACATTTCACACTCACTGCGCGCACTTTTCCGAAGTAGAGTTAAGTCTGATTAATTATTCAGAATGGGCAGCACACATGGAGAGATGATAACTGCTTGCAGTGTCGTTCTGCTTCAGGCATGAGAAAAATAATCCTGCAGATGTTTATCGACTGTAGGCTGGTAATTCTAGGTTACAGAACAGTGATAAAGTTGGGCTAATTCAATCAGCTTGATTTGCATTATGAATAAACACCTGGGACATACAAGTAAGTTAAAAAGGCTTTTATACAGTCACTTGCTGTGCAGCTTCTGTTCACGTACAATTTATGTTGACATTGCCCTTAGGATGCTCTTAAATCCATGTAAACTCACACCTAGATCATCATTTAGACACTTCTCAAGATTTCTCAAAATTTTTCCAGGTACACTATAAATCGTACAATAACTTCTTTGTGTTATTTCTTTCAATTAGTGTTTATAATGGTTCTATGGGATTAGAATGACAGAGGAGCAAATTTAATTGTGTCAAGACCTTGTCGTAAAATGTTCCAAAATTTGGCCCATTTCTGGCATGTAATGTCACTTCAAGTCTGGACTCATTTATGAAACAATTGCATGCACCAAAAGGACCAGTCCACTGTGTTTAGCTGACCTATGTTGTGTCTAGCCTTGCACCACATTTATCATCCAGCCTGAACAACTGCAATACATTTACCGCATCTTTAAGCCTATATTACACGAGGTGATTGCCGGGTCAATCATCAACAAGCATTTGTAGGAACTTTTGCTAG
>ONZH01012291.1:0-73513 GCA_900303285.1 Rhinella marina
TAGTGATATGGAGCATGCTGGTATAACCTGGGTATCTCCTGTATATAATTATATATGTACAGCTGGTATAAGTTATACATCTTCTGTATATAGTGATATGGAGCATGCTGGTATAACCTGGGTATCTCCTGTATATAATTATATATGTACAGCTGGTATAACCTGGGTATCTCCTGTATATAATTATATATGTACAGCTGGTATAAGTTATACATCTTCTTGTATATAGTGATATGGAGCATGCTGGTATAACCTGGGTATCTCCTGTAATATAATTATATATGTACAGCTGGTATAAGTTATACATCTTCTTGTATATAGTGATATGGAGCATGCTGGTATAACCTGGGTATCTCCTGTATATAATTATATATGTACAGCTGGTATAAGTTATACATCTTCTTGTATATAGTGATATGGAGCATGCTGGTATAACCTGGGTATCTCCTGTATATAATTATATATGTACAGCTGGTATAAGTTATACATCTTCTTGTATATAGTGATATGGAGCATGCTGGTATAACCTGGGTATCTCCTGTATATAATTATATATATGTATACATGCTGTATAACCTGGGTATCTCCTGTATATAATTATATATATGTACAGCTGGTATAAGTTATACATCTTCTTGTATATAGTGATATGGAGCATGCTGGTATAACCTGGGTATCTCCTGTATATAATTATATATGTACAGCTGGTATAAGTTATACATCTTCTTGTATATAGTGATATGGAGCATGCTGGTATAACCTGGGTATCTCCTGTATATAATTATATATGTACAGCTGGTATAAGTTATACATCTTCTTGTATATAGTGATATGGAGCATGCTGGTATAACCTGGGTATCTCCTGTATATAATTATATATGTACAGCTGGTATAAGTTATACATCTTCTTGTATATAGTGATATGGAGCATGCTGGTATAACCTGGGTATCTCCTGTATATAATTATATATGTACAGCTGGTATAAGTTATACATCTTCTTGTATATAGTGATATGGAGCATGCTGGTATAACCTGGGTATCTCCTGTATATAATTATATATGTACAGCTGGTATAAGTTATACATCTTCTTGTATATAGTGATATGGAGCATGCTGGTATAACCTGGGTATCTCCTGTATATAATTATATATGTACAGCTGGTATAAGTTATACATCTTCTTGTATATAGTGATATGGAGCATGCTGGTATAACCTGGGTATCTCCTGTATATAATTATATATGTACAGCTGGTATAAGTTATACATCTTCTTGTATATAGTGATATGGAGCATGCTGGTATAACCTGGGTATCTCCTGTATATAATTATATATGTACAGCTGGTATAAGTTATACATCTTCTGTATATAGTGATATGGAGCATGCTGGTATAACCTGGGTATCTCCTGTATATATAATTATATATGTACAGTGTATATGGGTATCTCCTGTATATAATTATATATGTACAGCTGGTATAAGTTATACATCTTCTTGTATATAGTGATATGGAGCATGCTGGTATAACCTGGGTATCTCCTGTATATAATTATATATGTACAGCTGGTATAAGTTATACATCTTCTTGTATATAGTGATATGGAGCATGCTGGTATAACCTGGGTATCTCCTGTATATAATTATATATGTACAGCTGGTATAAGTTATACATCTTCTTGTATATAGTGATATGGAGCATGCTGGTATAACCTGGGTATCTCCTGTATATAATTATATGTATATGTATACAGCTGGTATAACCTGGGTATCTCCTGTATATAATTATATATATATGTACAGCTGGTATAAGTTATACATCTTCTTGTATATAGTGATATGGAGCATGCTGGTATAACCTGGGTATCTCCTGTATATAATTATATATGTACAGCTGGTATAAGTTATACATCTTCTTGTATATAGTGATATGGAGCATGCTGGTATAACCTGGGTATCTCCTGTATATAATTATATATGTACAGCTGGTATAAGTTATACATCTTCTTGTATATAGTGATATGGAGCATGCTGGTATAACCTGGGTATCTCCTGTATATAATTATATATGTACAGCTGGTATAACCTGGGATATGCTCCTGTATATAATTATATATGTACAGCTGGTATAAGTTATACATCTTCTTGTATATAGTGATATGGAGCATGCTGGTATAACCTGGGTATCTCCTGTATATAATTATATATGTACAGCTGGTATAAGTTATACATCTTCTTGTATATAGTGATATGGAGCATGCTGGTATAACCTGGGTATCTCCTGTATATAATTATATATGTACAGCTGGTATAAGTTATACATCTTCTGTATATAGTGATATGGAGCATGCTGGTATAACCTGGGTATCTCCTGTATATAATTATATATGTACAGCTGGTATAACCTGGGTATCTCCCTGTATATAAATTATATATGTACAGCTGGTATAAGTTATACATCTTCTTGTATATAGTGATATGGAGCATGCTGGTATAACCTGGGTATCTCCTGTATATAATTATATATGTACAGCTGGTATAAGTTATACATCTTCTTGTATATAGTGATATGGAGCATGCTGGTATAACCTGGGTATCTCCTGTAATATAATTATATATGTACAGCTGGTATAAGTTATACATCTTCTTGTATATAGTGATATGGAGCATGCTGGTATAACCTGGGTATCTCCTGTATATAATTATATATGTACAGCTGGTATAAGTTATACATCTTCTTGTATATAGTGATATGGAGCATGCTGGTATAACCTGGGTATCTCCTGTATATAATTATATATGTACAGCTGGTATAAGTTATACATCTTCTTGTATATAGTGATATGGAGCATGCTGGTATAACCTGGGTATCTCCTGTATATAATTATATATGTACAGCTGGTATAAGTTATACATCTTCTGTATATAGTGATATGGAGCATGCTGGTATAACCTGGGTATCTCCTGTATATAATTATATATGTACAGCTGGTATAAGTTATACATCTTCTTGTATATAGTGATATGGAGCATGCTGGTATAACCTGGGTATCTCCTGTATATAATTATATATGTACAGCTGGTATAAGTTATACATCTTCTTGTATATAGTGATATGGAGCATGCTGGTATAACCTGGGTATCTCCTGTATATAATTATATATGTACAGCTGGTATAAGTTATACATCTTCTTGTATATAGTGATATGGAGCATGCTGGTATAACCTGGGTATCTCCTGTATATAATTATATATGTACAGCTGGTATAAGTTATACATCTTCTTGTATATAGTGATATGGAGCATGCTGGTATAACCTGGGTATCTCCTGTATATAATTATATATGTACAGCTGGTATAAGTTATACATCTTCTTGTATATAGTGATATGGAGCATGCTGGTATAACCTGGGTATCTCCTGTATATAATTATATATGTACAGCTGGTATAAGTTATACATCTTCTTGTATATAGTGATATGGAGCATGCTGGTATAACCTGGGTATCTCCTGTATATAATTATATATGTACAGCTGGTATATAACCTGTATATCCTGTATATAATTATATATGTACAGCTGGTATAAGTTATACATCTTCTTGTATATAGTGATATGGAGCATGCTGGTATAACCTGGGTATCTCCTGTATATAATTATATATGTACAGCTGGTATATAACCTGGTATCTCCTGTATATAATTATATATGTACAGCTGGTATAAGTTATACATCTTCTTGTATATAGTGATATGGAGCATGCTGGTATAACCTGGGTATCTCCTGTATATAATTATATATGTACAGCTGGTATAAGTTATACATCTTCTTGTATATAGTGATATGGAGCATGCTGGTATAACCTGGGTATCTCCTGTATATAATTATATATGTACAGCTGGTATAACATCTGTATATAGTATCTGCCTGTATATAATTATATATGTACAGCTGGTATAAGTTATACATCTTCTTGTATATAGTGATATGGAGCATGCTGGTATAACCTGGGTATCTCCTGTATATAATTATATATGTACAGCTGGTATAAGTTATACATCTTCTTGTATATAGTGATATGGAGCATGCTGGTATAACCTGGGTATCTCCTGTATATAATTATATATGTACAGCTGGTATAAGTTATACATCTTCTTGTATATAGTGATATGGAGCATGCTGGTATAACCTGGGTATCTCCTGTATATAATTATATATGTACAGCTGGTATAAGTTATACATCTTCTTGTATATAGTGATATGGAGCATGCTGGTATAACCTGGGTATCTCCTGTATATAATTATATATGTACAGCTGGTATAAGTTATACATCTTCTTGTATATAGTGATATGGAGCATGCTGGTATAACCTGGGTATCTCCTGTATATAATTATATATGTACAGCTGGTATAAGTTATACATCTTCTTGTATATAGTGATATGGAGCATGCTGGTATAACCTGGGTATCTCCTGTATATAATTATATATGTACAGCTGGTATAAGTTATACATCTTCTTGTATATAGTGATATGGAGCATGCTGGTATAACCTGGGTATCTCCTGTATATAATTATATATGTACAGCTGGTATAAGTTATACATCTTCTTGTATATAGTGATATGGAGCATGCTGGTATAACCTGGGTATCTCCTGTATATAATTATATATGTACAGCTGGTATAAGTTATACATCTTCTTGTATATAGTGATATGGAGCATGCTGGTATAACCTGGGTATCTCCCTGTATATAATTATATATGTACAGCTGGTATAAGTTATACATCTTCTGTATATAGTGATATGGAGCATGCTGGTATAACCTGGGTATCTCCTGTATATAATTATATATGTACAGCTGGTATAAGTTATACATCTCCAGTATATAATGATATGGAGCATGCTGGTATAACCTGGGTATCTCCTGTATATAATTATATATGTACAGCTGGTATAAGTTATACATCTCCCAGTATATAATGATATGGAGCATGCTGGTATAACCTGGGTATCTCCTGTATATAATTATATATGTACAGCTGGTATAAGTTATACATCTCCCAGTATATAATGATATGGAGCATGCTGGTATAACCTGGGTATCTCCTGTATATAATTATACACTATATGTACAGCTGGTATAAGTTATACATCTTCTTGTATATAGTGATATGGAGCATGCTTGTATAACCTAGGTATCTCCTGTATATATTTAGATATGTACAGCTGGTATAAATTTTACATCTTCTCTTATATAGTGATATGGAGCATGCTGGTATAACCTGGGTATCTCCTGTATATAATTATATATGTACAGCTGGTATAAGTTATACATCTTCTTGTATATAGTGATATGGAGCATGCTGGTATAACCTGGGTATCTCCTGTATATAATTATATATGTACAGCTGGTATAAGTTATATATCTTCTGTATATAGTGATATGGAGCATGCTGGTATAACCTGGGTATATCCTGTATATAATTATATATGTACAGCTGGTATAAGTTATACATCTTCTTGTATATAGTGATATGGAGCATGCTGGTATAACCTGGGTATCTCCTGTATATAATTATATATGTACAGCTGGTATAACCTGGGTATCTCCTGTATATAATTATATATTTACAGCTGGTATAAGTTATACATATTCTTGTATATAGTGATATGGAGCATGCTGGTATAGCCTGGGTATCTCCTGTATATAATTATATATGTACAGCTGGTATAATTTATACATCTCCCAGTATATAGTGATATGGAGCATGCTGGTATAACCTGGGTATCTCCTGTATATAATTATATATGTACAGCTGGTATAAGTTATATATCTTCTGTATATAGTGATATGGAGCATGCTGATATAACCTGGGTATCTCCTGTATATAATTATATATGTACAGCTGGTATAAGTTATACATCTTCTGTATATAGTGATATGGAGCATGCTGGTATAACCTGGGTATCTCCTGTATATAATTATATATGTACAGCTGGTATATGTTATACATCTTCTTGTATATAGTGATATGGAGCATGCTGGTATAACCTGGGTATCTCCTGTATATAATTATATATGTACAGCTGGTATAAGTTATACATCTTCTTGTATATAGTGATATGGACCATGCTGGTATAACCTGGGTTTTTCCTGTATATAATTATATATGTACAGCTGGTATAAGTTATACATTTTATTGTATATAGTGATATGGACCATGCTGGTATAACCTGGGTTTTTCCTGTATATAATGCGCAGTAAGTAAAGCGTAATACAGTACTAGCAGTGTATTAAACAAATCTCATTTTTTTTTGTTTTGTTCCATACTGAAATTGACCTGCCATGTGGATTTATAAATCCTCAGAATGTCAATTTATGGTATGAGTTTTGTTTTTTTCCCCCCAGTTCTCCAGAGGCAGTTAAAGGGGTTGTCCTGCCATTTATATAGATCAGCTGTCAGAGTGCCGCTTCCTGGTCATTACAGTACTCGTCGTCTCATGTGGAGCGATGGAATAGTGTAATTACAAGCACTAGTACAAGTACAGTATGTATTCTGTCTATTGTATCGCGCATGCTGTAATATTAAAGCACTGTCCGCCACTGTCCCCGGTACAATGTCCTCCTTTTTGGGATGTGATGTCCTCATTTTTGGGGTTGTGGAAGTGGCCACCCTACACAGCATGTGACTTTCATATTTCTTTACCGTGCCCTTTGCCGCTCTGTCATACAACAGGCCTTTGTTTCCTCTTTCTTTCTTTCTTTCTTTCTTTCTTTCTTTCTTTCTTTCTTGGCTGCTACCTGGCTCCAATACATTAGAAGAAAAAAAGTACTGTAACTTTAAATAGCAAAGCAAACACAGGATTGTCAATGGCTGGCTACACACAGTACACCAAATTACCTTTGTAATGTCCCTAGCTAAAATCTATCAATGAATTAAATCATTGTAACTAAATTCATAAATATTCCCCCTTTAGTAACCTGTATTCTATTGATTCATCTCGAGGTTTCATGGATCTGCTCCTCTGAAGCCTGGTCAGATGATGTAAACTCTTCCTCGAATGGAGGATCTACATGTTTTCTTCACTATATATAGCGTTATTGGGGCACTTTGTGCATTGTATCACCACGACATTAGAGGGTGCACAAGAAAGTACCAGTAATTTTGTAGTCTCATTGTGTGTTGGGTGTCTGTTGATAAGATGTGGTTACAGGTTTTACATTTTTTACTGTTACAGAGGACTGTGCCCATCTCTGCTGGTGATAACAGGGCACTTATAACCCAGAGATTCCTAAAGTCGTGTTGTTGTTTGAAGGAGAAGAGAGGTTGATATTAGAAAACATGTTTCAGCCTGTTATCGTTGTGGAATATTGGTTGGAAACCAGCAGCAATTCTCAAGATGTTCATTCTGGGTTTTTTTTGTGCCCATAAGGCACCCTGCTGTTGTCCTGTTGCATGCACAAATCCCTGAGTCTACCTTATCTGCATATGGACCAGGGAGATGGTGCTGGCCCCAACCACAGAACTAAACATTTGTACTGGGCTGTGGAATTGACATGCCCATCAACAAAACAAACTGGTCCAGACCAGACCAGAATCTGGTACCCAAACTGAAAAAAGTGATATTGGAGGATGTAGGATTTCCAAAGAGGTGCACGTCACGTGAAAAGGTTCTGTAGCTGCCTATCCACATAACTTTGAGATAGTAATTTGATCGGAAACTGTGCTCAAGTGGTTTGATGGGTTACACTGGGTCCTAGAAAATGTCTTTTATATACTGTAGTTGCGTATAGACAAGGTTTGGAAGGAGCAGTATTAAAGCATCCTCAATTTGACTTTTTGCAAAAATTAATTGGTTTCTTTTCGATTGTCACATACATTGTAAATGCTGTCTGCTTCATGAATAAACTGATCAGTAATCATATAATCATATTGGAATAGGTCTTGCAGGTTTTGATACTAAAAAAGCAAGACAGAAGCCCAGGGGCGTTGAGAGGTTAATACATTTGGGGCCTGGGCCCCTGATGTTTTGTCCCAGGCCCCGAATGTCCTGCCTGCCTGCTAGATACAACTGTATTGCCTTCCTCAGAACGACAATATAGTTGAATCTAATGCCCTGCAAGAGCTGAAAGACCTGTGAGGACTCTAAATGCAGTAACTGAAAAGGACCTGCGATGATGTCACCATCATGTGACCAGTGCAGGAGTGAACGGCGCTTAGGAGTGAAGAAAAGTTGGGGAAAAAGCTGTGGTGTGGTCTGTACATGAGGAGAGGTAAGTGAAGGGAGAGGCAGAGCAATGTTGGAGTTGTAGTTATTTAACTGGGACTGTATGTTAGGGCTGAAGGGAGGGAACTTATTTACATGGGACAGTGGGGTGGAGTGATGTTATTTACATGAGACTGAATGTTGAGGGGTAATGTTATTTACATGGGACTGTTTGTTGGAGGTGGCTGGAGAGGGGGTGATTTTATTTACATGGGACTGTATGTTGAAGGAGGCTGGGGAGGGGGGATGTTCTTTATATTGGACTGTATGTTGAAGGTGGCTGGAAAGGGGATGATGTTATTCACGTGGGACTGTATATTGGAGGGGGCAGTAGAGATGGTGTGATGTTATTTACATGGGATTGAATTTGGAGGGGGCTGTAGATAGAGGGGGATGTTATTTACATGGGATTGTATATTGGAGGGGGCTGGATAGATGGTATGATGGTATTTACATGGGACTCTATGGCGGAGGAAGGGAAATAATGTTATTTACATGGGACTGTGTGGTGGAGGGGCTGAGGAATTATAATTTTTGAGGACACTAAACGGAGGACTATAACTACAGGGGCACTGCAGGAGGCATTATAAATACTGGGGCGCTTCAGGGCAAGCATTATAACAGTTGTGGGTTAAAACAAATACTGGGGCACTTCAGGGCAAGCATTATAACAGTAGGGGGTGATATAAATACTGGGGGCACTGTAGGGGCATTATAACAGTAGGGGGCATTATAAATACTGGGGCACTTCAGGGTAAGCATTATAAAAGTAGGGGGCATTATAAATACTGGGGGCACTGTGGGGGCATTTTAAATCCAGGGGACATTAGGCATTTTTATTACTACTGGGGGCTCTATAGGAGGGACTTATAAATCTGCCTTATTTCTACACGTTAGCAGTTTTAACATATTTCATAAAAGTTGCTTTTTATTTTGCAACTAAATATCAGTCAAGTCAAGTTGGGTAATGGACGGTCACTGATTTAATTATTTCTACTAAGAGCACTATTGGGGCCTTATTACTACTGAGGGGTCTGTAGAGAGCTTTATTACCACTGGGGGAACAATAGGGGGCCTTATTTCTAGTGAGAGCTCTGTAATGGCATTATTAATACTGGAGGCTCTTCTACTAATGGAGGCACTCTTGAGGAGTGTTATCACAGTTGGGGGCACTGTAGGGGGCAGTATTAGTAAGGAGGGCATTCTAGAAGGGAATTACTATTAGTGGGACTATGAGGAGCACTATTACTATGGGGAAGATTATCTGTATGGCACTCATTTTTTTCAGGATATTATTTGGGGGTACAGAAAAGTGAGCAAGCTAAGATGTCTGTGTGTCACATTCCACAGAGATGAGGCGGCTGTGAGAAGTTGTCCGGACCAAATGGAGAAGATGATGAGAAGATGATCTACATCAGAGGAGACGTCACCTGGCAGGCCTTGGATGTGAAAGGTATGTGTTGCTGTATAGCTGTATAGCAAGTACAGTAAAATGTCTTCAGTGCTAGTGTTTGGGGAAGGGGGGGAGTTGGTCAACTTAGAGAATTGAGCCATATACATTGTGGCTTGGGCCTCTGATCTTTTGAGACCCTAGCAATTCCCCTGCAGAGAACTAACCATTGTCAGCAGAGAGAAGTCTATCATTTTACATGTTCCACTAGGACCTAAGATGCCTATACATGTGTTCATGTAAAGCTTTCTTAATATCTTTGTTCTTTAGACTGTAAATAATGGGGTTGAGAAGAGGGGTAAATACAGTATACAAAAGTGATAGGATTTTACTGATAGCCGATGATTGTCTTCTGGTTGGCAAAACATAAACACCAAACATAGTCCAGTAAAATATGGAGACCACAGTGAGGTGGGAGCTGCAGGTGGAGAAGGCTTTCTGTCTACCAGTACTGGATGGGATCCTTAAGATGGTGATGATAATTTTGGTATATGAAAATACAATAGTTATTATTGGGATTAAAATTAATGGAATCCCTAGTAAAGAAACTTCCATCTGAAGACTATTGGTATCAGAACAGGAAAGTTCTAGTATAGGAACAAAATCACAGTAGAAATGGTCAATGGTGTTTGATCCACAAAATTTTAGCATCAATATTGGTATCATGAGAACTGACATAATAGAGAAAGCAACCAACCAAGAGATGATGGCCAATATGGCACAATATGTGCTTGTCATGATGGAGGTGTAATGGAGAGGATTACAGATGGCCACATATCTGTCATAAGACATCACGGAGAGGAGAAAACACTCAGAAGCTTCTGAACCACCAAAGAAATAAAGTTGAGTCATACAGCCAATATAAGTAACGGTTCCTGTACAGGAAACTATGATATAAAGCATGTTGGGGACAATATCTGTGGGCAATAAGATGTCATTGATAGAAAGTTGTGTTAGAAAGAAGTACATTGGGGTGTGGAGGTTCTTGCTGGTGGACACCAGGGTGATAATGAGCAGATTCATTGAAATTGTAAAGCAGTAAACCACAAGAAGCAGGAGGAACATTAGAGTTCTTATATACTGACTGGCCTGAAATCCTAAAAGGATGAACTTTGTGACCGTTGTCATGTTGTCCTTCTCTACGAGTGTACTTACAGTAGAGGCAGCCCATGTGGCGTCTATAGGAGCTCTGGAGGGTCCAGGCCAGGTAGATCTTGCCCTCATTGTTATTGATGGAGAGAATCTGTATGGGGGCAACATGGTCATCTTTCTGGGTGGTATCAAGAAGCAAATTAAAAAGACACATTTTTAAATCTTTGTTGTCCTCTACGTATGCATCTTGTAAATTCAACCTTTTTAATGTTTGGTAATGTAACTAGTGGAGAACAAGAGGGGTGAATAAACCTGTACTTCTTGAAGACAATAATACTGTAAAATGGCAAATTGATATGGCGGTACAATAGCAAAAAAAAAAAAAAGACTTTTAAGACTACTTTCACGTATGTGTTTTCCTTTCAGGTTTTCAGTTCCGGCAGAGGATCTAAAAACTGGAAGAAAACACTTCAGTTTTGTTCCCATTCATTGTCATTGGGGACAAAACTGAACAAACCGGAATGGAATGTATCAGAATGTATTCTGTTCCGGTTTGTTGTGTTCTGTGACTGGACATAAAACCGCTACAAACTGCCATTTTGTGTCTGTTCTGAAAAACTGAACAAGCCCTAAAAACAATCTAAGGCCTCATTCACACGACCGTATTTTGTTTCCGTGTCTGTTCCATTTTTTTTTTTTGCGGACCGTATGCAGAACCATTCATTTCAATGGGTCCGCAAAAAAAAAAAAACGGAAGGTACGCCGTGTGCATTCTGTTTCCGTATGTCCGTGTTTCCGTTCCGCAAAAAAGATAGAACATGTCCTATTCTTGTCCGTTTTGCTGACAAGGATAGGCATCGTTACAATGGATCCACAAATACGGAACATCATTTGTTTTTGTTTTTTTTGCGGATCCGCAATTTGCGGACCGCAAAACACATACGGACGTGTGAATGAAGCCTTAGTCAATGTTGCCGGATCCGTTTTTTTTTTTTTTTAAAGGTATCTGGTTTGTTCATTTACGATTTAATACAACTGCATCTGAACGGAACGGAGGCAGCCAGTTGTATTAAGTCAGACTAATGCGTTTTCCTCCAGTTTTGAGATCCTCTGCCAGATTATGGCGAATATGTGAACATAGCCTAACTTGGAGATTTTATAGAGCAGTTAAATGATCATGTAGATACACTCTTCCATGGAAGCTTTCCATCTTGCTTCACCGCATACGTATTTCTTGTTTAATCAAAACAACAAAGTCTCCGTTCACACTCAAAGAAAGACAGAAATATAAATTTATATATTATGTCATTTTTAATAACCAAAGCAATCACACTTTATATGGAAGATAATACATAATTATGTTAATAAATCATGGGTATCATAGAAATAATAAAAATTATTAGTTACATGCAAGAAAAATGGCAGTGGTCAAGACAAGAACAACAAAAACATTCATTCATAAATCACTCACACATAGAAGTAAAAAACAAAAAACAAATATAAAGTAATAATCAAAATTAATATAAATGTAAAGAAGAAGCTAACTTACCAGATTTAAAAAAAATGGTGCCTGGAGTGGAATCCTGACCAATTTAATATTGAATATCAGTCTTGGAAAATCCTCTACAATCCTACTCCATAGACACTGTACAACTCTATACACGTAACACATACCGTACTGTATATAACACACATATATATATGACATATAATGTACACACACAGCACATATAACACATGCATATAACACCTACGTTTGGCACTGATGAGAATGTGTCTCCTTTTGGTTCTTTGCTTTAATCTTAGAGTCTCCGTTCAGTTGAGAGGAGCCTTGAGGTCTCCGTGAGACTATTAGATGTGAGAACCTATGTGGTGTCAGACACGTGAACGTCTCCAATACTGCTATACAGAGCTAGAGCTACCCATATTTATACACACATACTGATCAGTTTCATCATATTTTTAGCACCAGGACTCCTGTGAGTATAGACGTCTATTGGCAGCCTTTAATTTCCCAGATGAATCGATGTCACTTCTGAAAAGTTCTCTGTAGAAAGTACAACTTTCTGTGTATAATAAGTTTGATAACTTTGGATGTCTATATGTTTGATAGGTTTGTGTATGTGGGGTGTTTGTTGTAGCCTGTCAGCATGTCCCCCACTGCGCTAACTCCCCTTTCCTCCTCCACACGGGCTGACATCATATCCAGCTGGAAGGTGACTGCTTTACATATCATATCTAGAGATGAGCGAACATGCTCGTCCAAGCTTGGTGCTCGTTCGAGCATTAGGGTATTCGCATATGCTCGCTACTTGGACGAGCATATAGCGATCCTTGAGGAAATGGCAACTTCCTCTTCCTGCATGTTAGCCGCCTTTTTTAAGCCTATCAATATGCAGGAGAGTCTTTGGTGCCTCCTAGCATCACGTGGGGCCCCTACAAGTCGATAGCAGGGATTGGCTGGCCAGATCAGATGACCTGGGAATATAAGAATCTGGTCCTGCGCTGCTCGTGTCATACGCCGCCTGCATGAGATTAGGGATAGAGCTGCTGTCTGTCAGGGAGAGTGTTAGGGCCTGAATTTAGTTCTCTGTTAGGCAGGAATCACCCGCAAAGAACCAAACAGCCCTTCTAAGGGCTACAAGCACGTTTTTTTTTTGTCTCCTCCTGGCTGGGACTTGTAGTGCAGCTACCGCCATCTTGGCTGCACACTGTTAGGGCGTGAAATTAGAATCTGGTTAGGCAGGAATCATCCACAAAGAACCCAATGCTCCTTCTAAGGGCTACAACATTTATTTTTTTGGCCTCCTCTCGGCTGCTGGCTGGGACTTGTAGTGCAGCTACCACCATCTTGGCTGCACACTGTGCACTGGTGGCAGAAAGGGGACAGCACGTGGTCCACACAGACCCCAATGAAATTGCCCAAAGTCCTCTCAGTACACATTTTTGCTGCTGCTGTACCTTGGCTTGCTGGGATCTGTAGTGCAGTCTAGGAAATACGTTTTGTCACTCAGTTATATAAACTACAGTCCAGTGAACAATTGTGAGGTGTGTGATACACTAGCCGCAGTCTAGAGAATACATTTTCATTCTCAGTTATATAAACCACAGTCCAGTGAACAATTCTCTAGTGTGCTGTACAGCAGCGTCAGTCTATAATATACGTATTTTCTCGCAGTTATATGTCTTACAGTCCAGTAAAAAATGGAGTGCTTTGCGGTAAAATAGCCGCCATATAAAGACTATGTTTTTTTCTCACTCATATAAACTACAGTCCAGTGAACAATTGTGAGGTGTGCGGTCCACTAGCTGCAGTCTAGAGAATACGTTTTTTTCACTCACTTATATAAACTACAGTCCAGTGAACAATTGTTAGGTGTGCGATACACTAGCCGCAGTCTAGAGAATAATTTTTTTCACTCAATTATATAAACTACAGTCCAGTGAACAATTGTGAGGTGTGTGATACACTACCCGCAGTCTAGAGAATACGTTTTTATTCTCAGTTATATAAACTACAGTCTAGTGCAAAATTCAGTGATTTACGGTGCAATAGCTGGAGTCTAAAGACTACGTTTTTTGCCTCAGATAGTAATTCTACTGAATACGGTTTTGGCCTCAGATATTAACTCGACATTTTGTTGAATATACAAAATGTTGAACCCAAGGGCTAAGGGTCGAGGACGAGGGCGTGGGCGTTCAAGTAGTGTAGGGGGCAGAGGCAGTGGTCCTGGGCAGGGTGACACTGTACATGCTGATGAGGGAGCAGTGGAACGCCACAGAGTTTCGCTCCCTAGCTTCATCTCGCAACTTAGTGGGTCACGTGATACACCACTATTGAAACCACAACACTGCGAACAGGTGATGACGTGGATAGCGGACAATGCGTCCAGTAATTTATCCACCACCCAATCTTCCACGCAGTCCACCCACGCTAGCCAAGGAAGTAGACCTCTGGCTCCTCCAGCTCAAGCTCCTTCCCCCCAGCCTGCCCCTCCCCCCCACGGAAAGTATGGATTCAGATCAGGCATACTTACAGGAACTCTTTTCAGGACCCTACCCAGAGACACAAACCACTGCTCAACAGCAACCTGAGCAGTTGCTCTGCCCCGATGCCCAAAATTTAGAACTTTCACAGTCTGTGGGTGATGAGAGTGTGGACTTAGTGCAAGTAGTGCGTGAAGAGGTGTCGGATGATAATGATGATGATGATGATGAGACACGGTTGTCTGACAGTGACGTTGTTGTCAGGGCAGTAAGTCCGAGGGGGGAGCAGAGTGAGGAATCGGAGGAAGAGCTGGTGGATGATGAGGTGACTGACCCGAGCTGGGTTGGTAATCCAACTCAAGACAGTGCTTCTGAGGGGGAGGCAAGTGCAGCACCAGAACAGGTTGGAAGAGGCAGTGGGGTGGCCAGAGGGAGAAGCAGGGCCAGTGCAGGTAGATCAGCAACTGTTTCACGGAGTCAAGCTCCCGTGCCGAGGCCTAGATGTTTGCAAGTCTGGAGGTTTTTTAAAGAAAGTGAGGATGACCGACGGACTGTGGTGTGCAACCTGTGCCACACCAGGATCAGCAGGGGAGCCACCACTACCAGCCTAACCACTGCCAGCATGCGCAGGCATATGAGTGCTAAACACCCGACTCAGTGGAACCAAGGCCGTTCACCGCCTGCGGGTCACACCACTGCCCCTTCCCGTGTATCACATGCTGGCTCGGCGAGTCAACCCCCTGCCCAGGACCCCGGCACGAGCGCCTCCCGCCCTACAACCACCCCTTCACCTCCATGATCCTCCACAACCTCCACCTATGTGTCCCAGCGCAGCGTTCAGCTGTCTTTGCAGCAGACATTTGAGCGCAAGCGCAAATACAATTCCAGCCACCCACATGCACAAGCCCTAAACGTCCACATCTCCAAATTGTTGAGCCTGGAGATGCTGCCCTATAGACTGATAGAGACTGAGGCTTTCCGCAACCTGATGGCGGTGGCTGTCCCTTGGTTCTTGGTCCCCAGCCGCCACTATTTTTCCCGATGTGCCGTCCCAGCCCTACACCAGCACTTGTCACAGAACATCATCCATGCCCTGACCAACGCGGTTAGTGATGAGGTCCACCTAACCACGGACACGTGGACAAGTGCTGGCGGGCAGGGACACTATATCTCCCTGACTGCACATTGGGTTAACTTGGTAGAGGCTGGGATCGAGTCTTACCCTGGTTCCACTCATGTAATGCCCACACCAAGGATCGCGGGGCCTACCTCGGTCACGGTCTCTCAGACTTATTATGCCTCTTCTTTCAACCCATCCTCCTCTTCGCACAGAAATGCTGAGCCAACAGGCAATGTTTCTGAGGGCCAACTGGCGCTCTATACAAACGATGTTTACGGAGGGCCACCTACAGGCCCTCTATCCAATAAATTTTTTAGTAGCATCAAATACAGACACTCAAAAAACAATTTTACATGAGGGAGTGTCTCCTCTTCTGCCATCATGTTCGGTCAGGCTGTCCGTAGGTACACCACCTCTGTCGTCCGCAGAAGCGTCCACTATGAGGAAGGCCATGGCAAGAACATCCCCTTTTCAATTGAGAACAAGTGGAGACTTGTAGGCGGATGACACTTTTCTTCGGCAGTGGATTCACCTTCCCCTTTATCATTGCCAGACAACAGTTGGTGAAAAAGTAATTGGCAACGATGAAGAAAATGTAACGGTGCAGTGGACCGTCTGTGAAGCAAACCTATATATTCCCACCATGCCAGCCATGGGTTGTACATAAACTAATAACAGGAAAAACAAAAAAAAAATATTTTACAGGAGGGTCAACTATAGACACTCCAAAACAATTTTTAGGAGGGTCAACTTCGGACACTCCAAAACAAATTTTTGGGAGGCTCACCTACAGACATTTGACTGGAATCTCAGTCTAAACAAGGCATTGGTGGTGTCACTGCCATGCTGTGTCAGGCTAAATTTTTGGGTGCTTCACCTGCCACCTGAGTCTAACTTGGTCACTATGGGTTCACCGCCATGCTGTGTCAGGCTACATTTTTGGGTGGTTCACCTGCTACCTCAATCTAACTTGGTCACTTGTTGGTGTCACTACGCTGTCACCATGCTGTGTCAGGCTTATGCCTGCGTCGTGGGGCAGGGGATAGCACAGCAGTGCCAGCATGAGCAGTGGTGTCACCTGCAGGCAGTGATGGACCTTCGTTGCACCTAGTTGGGTGCTTTCCTAACATGTGCCAGCCTTGCCCATCTTGGTCTGGGTCAGCACAATTGTCTTGAGGGTCACCACCAGGCTGTTGCCCCGAATTTGGCATAATGGTACGATTAGGCAGCCTCAGCGGCATCCATGCATGCTGCCCCTGCTGTTTCATGTCCATTACCATGGTGTTTCCACCATTTTCTGAGGTTTCCAGGTTTTCACGCAACCTTCCCTATGCAGAGCCCCGTCCCCTGCAAAAAATGCTCGAGTCTCCCATTGACTTCAATGGGGTTCCTTATTCGAAACGAGCACCCGAGCATCGGGAAAAATTTGATTCGAATAACGAGCACCCGAGCATTTTAGTGCTCGCTCATCTCTAATCATATCCCTTCATCTAACGTTTAAAATAAGACCAATGAAACAGTGCAAAATGTAACTGTAGATATAGCCTTTAAAAACTGTCTTGGGAGTGAGAGCTGCTGGTTTATGCAGCTCATTAGGACCCCTTTCTAAGATTTGTACATCTTTTATTTTTTTTCCGTATCAAGCACTTTAATCCTGTCCCTATACATCCTTTTTTTGTATCAAGCACCTTAATCCTGTCCCTGTAGTAGCCCCACAGCCATACAGACCCAAACAGCCTTCAGGAATAATCTTTTTTTTTCCTTTTCATTTTGTCATTATTGCATTTCGAAAGCCGTAACTGGTCTTCATGGTGGGGATAGTGAGCCCTAACTCCACCCGCACCACTTTCCGTGCCTAATTGTACAATTCATCCTAGAGGATAGCCCACAACTGGACAACTGTCCCTTCCTGATTAGATGCTTGGACCTAGGAAAGGAGATAAGGAGAAAATAATAATCAAAGTGATAGACAGGCTCCCTGATAAGGGCTCTTTCACACCACCGTTAGGGATTCTGTTGTAGCTTTCCATTATAACATTGTTATAGCGGAAAATAACGGAATCCATAGGACGTAAATCAAAATGGACACCTTTGAGAGGCATTCCGTTTTGATCCGTCATAATAAAAGCCTATGGGAAAGTATAACGGATCCGCCTGGTTTCCGTTATGCTGGACGGAAAACAAAGCGATAACACCAGGGTCCAAAATATCATATGAGAGCAAACCCAACCAAGATCGCAGTCACGGTTAGCAGACTATTAAGGGACAGAAGACCTTATTCACAAGCAACTGTGGCCAGCAGTTGCGTATTGAAATAGATTGTGCTTGCATTACAGATCATGTGACCTGTTTGATTTCAAAATGCTGGAAGTGGTGGTGTTGCCTCTGAATGGCTGAGGCTTCGGAACATGCCGCCTTGCTTGGTAACATGGCAAACGTGATACTGGTCATGGTGCTTACTGCTGCACGTACCCGCGGGCTTCTTAATCATAACACTGGCATAATAAATCTGAAAAAATATAAGCTAACACAGGGTAGCACATCCATCCAAATAAGCACAGTAACCAAAATTGGTAGTGTTAAGGGTAGACATAGACAAGGAGGATACCATTGGATTCTTTCCTGTGTATGCAGTAGGGGAGAGGAAAGGGAGGTTATAAGAATGGATGAGGGTGAGCTCACTCAATATTACTCAGTGTTGCTCAAAACCTCTCTGTATGGAAAATGAATGTGATAAGGTAAAAAATAAAAATACAAATAGCGAGGGAGGTTGGTCTAGAAGAGGGAACAAGAATATTAACATTTCCCATTTCTGTACTTGGCCCAGGCAGACCATATGGCCTCATATTTTGTGAAATTTCCATGTTTCCCAAAGGTCAGTTCTTCCAATATGTATATTTAATCAATTCTGAGACAGCTGGTGAATGACTTGACTGCCAGGGCATAGAGATAAGGAGACAAGCCATGGCCAGGACTGAAGTGGAGTGAAGTGGATCTGAGAAGACTAACTGTTTAATCACCAATTCCACAAAATGTATTCTTTAATTCAAAGGCATCTTTCCAGTACACATTTAATAGTTCATATGTCAGTGCCACAGTTCCAGCAAGTTTCTGGGAACGATGGGTCAAAATAATGGATTTGTGCAGGGGTGTCATACTGTGAAAGATTTTTGAAACCAATTTCAAAAAGTTTAGAATGTGAAAAGGTGTTCTGAAGGTTCTGTTTCCATGATTATATTTTCCAAAAACAGACTCAAACTGCAACAGCACTCTACAAGCATGGACTATATTGATTATACCGTATTTTTCACCCTATAAGACGCGCCCATAAGACTCACCTAGGTTTTAGAGGAGGACAATAAGAAAAAAATTTGGCGCCTACATGTCATGGCCACTTGAGCCCTGTGGGGGCTGAACTGGAGGAGGAGAAGGATGACCTTCACACACAAGCAATATATACAGAAATGGGTAGTTTTTCTGCACAAGTGAATAAAGGGGAGGAGCTGGAGGAGCAGGAGGAGGTAGAGGGAGATTAGGAAGACCAGGATGATGACCCGAGACACAGTGGCAGTATGCAGTGGAGATGGAGCCAGGGAGTCCCGCTGAGTTCCTTTGCACAAATGGCCCAATGCATGTTCGATTGTTTTCGTAGTGACAGCCGGATTGTCACAGTTCGGCAAAGGGATGACTACTGGCTCTCCACCATGTTATACCCTTGCTACAGTCCAAAATGGGGGCCTTTTTTACACCCACTGAGAGAAATGATAAACTAAACTAATATCAAGCCATCCTATGACTATCCTCTCAAGGGTCCAATGGGGGGGGGGTCAGGAGCAATACTAGCTCCATAAGCAGAAAATTAAGTCTAGAGTCTCTGGTGAACACTATTTAACATAATTTTTTATTTCGGAAACAGTAAAGGTAGACATAACATTACATCATTATATATCACCATAAAAGTAACTCCATTGTAGAAGCATATATTTCTTGATCTGGGTTGAAAAGTGTCCATCAATGTAGGAGTTGAAATCCAGTGTTATGGACCCAAAAGTCAGGGTGAAAAAAAAGGGGGATTGAAAGAAAAAGGGAGGGGATAGAAAACAAAAACAACCGAACAGACATAACTAGCACCAAGGAATCAATCAAGTAGCCACCAGATCCACACTTTAGGGCAGTCTTTGGAAGCTATTCTTACATAGTACTGCTACCATCCAGCAATAGGTACAATACATTGCAGTTTGGGAGCCCAACGAGAGAGTTAGTACAGTCACAGTTTCAGTTTTCTTCATATTCGTGCAAGGAGAGGCCTAAGAGTTAGTGAGCATAGGGTATGTATCCCTCCAGACCTTCCAGTCATCTAGGTATGATGAATATAAGCCTTAACAAGAGGCCATAGTACCTTCCATCTCACAATTATAACCAACTCTGCAAATAATATCAGAGAGATGGGGAATCTGGGTGGATCTCCAGTGCTTAGCTATAAGTATTTTAGAAGCAGTTAAGACATGAAATAAAACAGTGCAAGTATTCTTAGAGGTATTGTCAAGGTATGTGTATATTAAAAAAAAAGTATTTAACAACACATGGATCTCCTTCCATAAAGCACTAGATTATTCTGGGTGCAACACCGAAATTTTGTGAAAAGCGACCCCTTTCTTCTGGCCATCTGCTTCAGCCACTGTTCTGATGCTGTCACCCGCCTAATGCCACAAACCGGCTGCCATGTGCTCTTGCTGTCACCCACCATCTTGTGATGTTACTGCCACTGCTTTTTCCCCCACCTCAAAATTCTGTGACTGAGCCACTGTGTCGACTCCTCATGCTGTTGCTACCTCACTACTCTATGACTGGGCCACAGTGTTGACTCCTTATGCTATTGTCCACTCACCACTCTGTCATTGGGCTACTGTGTTGACTCATGTGGTTGACGCCCTTCCTACTCTATGACTGGGCCGCTATAGTCCCTGTTTCGTCTTGTTGACATTATTATTTATTTTACCTTTTTTCTGATCTGTCAGTAGGATGGAAAAATGAGAAAGACAACGGATGCTCAAGAGACAGGATCTGTTTTTTGGGGGTTGTTCTTCTTACGGATAAGAAGAATCTATGTGGAGTCAGCTGAAGACATTGTAAAAGGAGTGCACTCTTTCACTCCTTAGTAGAATCTTGGGCCACTGCACGGTTCTTTATATCTGACGCTAACATTGACCTGAGTTCACACTTGAGTTATTTGGTTAGTATTGGCCCCGTAACTGACCAAGTAAGTAAAGTGTGAAGTGATTCTAAGAGTGACGCCTGTCATCTGTGTGTCATACTGACTCAAAGTACTGTTTCACTGGCACAGCGGACTCCCTATGCGCGTGTCATGCATCGGTGTGGGGGGAAGATACCACACCAAGAGCAGGAGAGAAAGGAAATAGAGATCAGGCCTGTAAACTAGGGAAGGCAGATGGACACCTCCTAGAGAAATCCCGACTCCAGTCCTAACTAACAACCAGTATGAGCAGGCCTCAAAGGAGGGTGATTTAATACGCAGGATACCTAGGACCCTATCTGTCCCTGATGGACCCTGAAGTTAATGTCAGGAATGAGTTCCTGACATTCCTCCACCAACCTGGAATAACAGGAGTCTTCCCTCAGGCCCAATCACCAAACACAGGGAAGGGATACACACAAATAACACAAAATACAAAAAGGGGAAAAAGGATACAACTTTCCAGTAGAAAATGGCAGCCACAAGATCTCCACTGAGAATCACAAACCAGCAACAAAGCAACAGAAAGTATAAACCCACAGCATGGTGGGAGAAGCAACACTTAATAGGCAAGGATAATTGATAAGACACCTACACCTGAAGGGGGAGGATGTGGGGAATGTCAGCAACAGCAAAAGGAAAACCTGTCAGATTAACCCACGTGTTGCCAACCTCACTGACCTCCTGATACCTGTTGCAGGAATGTCAGTATGTCCTGTCATGTTTGTGACAGAGTGTTACTGCAAGGCACATTGTTCTACACCACTATGCAGGCTCTCTGCAGCCAGGAAATAGCTCTTTTTTAATGTGATTGTTTACAAATAAATTCAGATCAAATCAAATCTTTTTGGGAAATTCTCTCATCTCTAGTTGTAAGACTCGCTCCTCTGTTTGATGCCTGAAGCCCTATAAGCCTGCTTCCTGCCTTCTCCTGTTCTATCCCCAGGTACACGAATACATAGGCACCGTCTAACTAATTGGTGGGGTAATTGGACATGTGATGTACCAGTACACATGTATGTTCTACACTTTGTCCCCTCAGCATCATGCCATGGTGATGTCACATGTCAGCTCTTGCAAGAATTGGCAGATTTTCTTCAATAAAGATGTCCGCAGCAGCTTCTCTGCAATCAAATGGATGAGGTGAGTATGGATTTTTTTATTTTTACTGTCATTTCAGGAAAAATGTATTTGTTACCATAAAGCATCAAGAAATTTGGATTTGTGGCAAATCTAATTTTTCCTGAAATTCATAATGAATTTGTTAACTTCCATTTGCACAAGACTAGTGAATGTAATTAAAACCAAACTCCCAAAAAATCAAGCGGAAATGCTTAGCTTTTTTCCCCAAAATATTTACACATTAGAAGCTCCCCAAAATTATGGCAGTAAAAAACAGAATTTGACCTGCAAGAAAGCAAGTCACATACGGATATGTCAATGAAGAAACAAACATGCTATCACTTTTGAAATGCTAACATGAAAAACAAAATCTAGTCTGCTATCTTGAGTGGTTAAATGTGGGTTCTTTCTTTTTTTAACCCCTTCGCGACCAGCGCCGTACATGTACGGCGCTGGGGCGATGCGGGCACATGGCGCCCGCTCGCGGGTGCAGCGGGCGTCATGGCCGGCAAGTCTCTGCTGTTTCTAACAGCAGAGACTTGCCGCTACCTACTGTGTCGGCGGCGTCTTCCGGGGTGACTAGATGCCGTGATCACACGTGATCACGGCATCTAGTTGCGTCTAAACCCGGAAGCGTTCGCTTCCGGGTGGTGTACAGACACCCCGTGTGGCCAATCGGGGTGTCTGTACACCATATGAAAACTGTAATCCTCGCTGGTGAGGATTACAGTTTTCAAACTGCAATTCTTATTCTGGCCACTAGATGGCAGGCCAGGATAAGAAATGAGCAATTCATGGCTTTCTGAGTCTATAAAACCCAGAATTGCTCATAAAGAAAAAAAAAAAAAAGCCACAATATATAAGCCCATATTTGAGCTTTCTAATAGTAAAAAAAAAATTTTTTAAAAATGTTAAAAAATATATAAAAAATAAAAAAGATGTAAAAGTTCAAATCACCCCCCTTTCCGTATAAGTAAAAAATAAATACCTAAATAACAATAAATATAGACATCATGGGTATCACCGTGACCGAAAACGCCCGTACTTTTAAAATATTAAAAAAAAATTCCAATACGGCGAATTGTGTGGCGGAAAAAAGCGTCCAAATGGCGATTTGCCGTTTTTTGTCGCTTTTTTTTTCTAAAAAAAATTAAATAAAAAGTGATCAAAAAGTCATACACACCCCAGAATGGTATCAATAAAAACTTCAGATCGTCCCGCAAAAAATGAGCCCCCATACAGCTCTGTACACATAAATACCAAAAAGTTATAAGGGTCAAGATTTGACAAGGAAAAAAAAAAAAAAAAGGGCAACTTTCTAATTATTTTATCACTATGAAAACGCAGGAAAAACTATACATATTAGGTATTGCCGGATTCGTACTGACCAGTAGAATGAAAGTAATGGATCAGTTTTAATGCACATCGAACGCTGTAAATAAGAAACCCGTAGAACTGTAGCGGAATAGCGTTTTCTTTGCAATTTCACCCGGTTTGGAATTTTTTTCCCGCTTCCCACTACACCGTATGCAATATTAAATGGTGGCGTTGGAAAGTACAACTTGTCCCGCAAAAAACAAGCCCTCATACAGCTATGTGAACAGAAAAATAAAAGAGTTATGGCTGTTTGAAGGCAGGGAGCGCAAAACGAAAATGCAGAACCGAAAAAAGCTCCGGGCGCGAAGGGGTTAATTCTTTTTATTGATTTTAAAAAGCTTTACGGAACAAATTCAACAAACCATTGTTCAATATAAATAAAGTTGCAAACAAAGTGGTCAAGTCTACATCTGTATAAGCCAGTCTTTCCCATAAGATTTCACTAAAGGGAGAATACAGACAGAAAGTGAGCAAAGGAGACCAGCATAGACATTCAAGTGAAGACTTTACGATGTTGTCACTTACATCAAGTTACTGTATTGAAACAATAAACTTATAACAGGGTTTGGGGAGGGGGGGCGTGATAGAAATAGGAAAGGGAGGGAATAGGGGGATGGGGGTTTAGAGAGGGTTAAAAGGGCTACAAGGTAAATGTGGGTACATTCATCTGTGTTTCTGGAAAAAAAAGTATGATATATCTCTATATCAGACATAGATATTAATGTCAATGAATGTTTATTACATAACATGTTTATGTAATGCTCGCTGTACGGCTTTCTTAATGTCTTTATTCCTCAGACTGTATATAATGGTGTTAATCAGAGGAGTAAATACAGTATACAGCAGGGAGAGGATCTTATTACCATCTGATGTTTGTCCTCTTGATGGAAGAACATAAACACTGAAGATAGACCAGTAAAATATGGAGACCACAATGAGGTGGGAGCTACAGGTGGAGAAGGCTTTCTATATACCAGTACTGGATGGAATCCTTAATACTATTATAACAATATAAGTATAAGACTTTACAATGATTGTGGTTGGGACCATTATAAGTGGAGCACTTACAACATAAATCTCCAAGTGAACAAGGTCACAGAAGAAATGGTCAATGATATTTGGACCACAAAAGTTTAGCTTGGATGGTGTTATTGGTGATAATGAATGAAATAAAACTACCCAACAACCAACACATAATGGCTGATGTAACACAAAATCTATTAGCCATGATAGAGGAGTAACGGAGGGGATTACAGATGGCCACATATCTGTCATAAGACATCACAGCGAGAAGAAGACATTCACATGCATCAGTGGAACCAAAAAAGTAAAACTGAGTCAGACAAGCAATAAAAATTGACGGTTCCTCCATTTTTTAGTAGCATGTGAAGCAGGTTGGGGACAATATCTGTAGTTAATAAGATGTCACTGATGGACAGTTGTGAGATGAAGAAGTACATTGGAGTGTGGAGGTTCTTGCTCGTGGACACCAGGATGATGATCAGGAGATTCCCACATATTGTGGCAACAAAGACAAGAAGGAACTGAAGGAATAGAAGATTTCTCAAAAATTGTCTGCCTTGAAATCCTAAGAGGAGAAACTCTGTGATCATAGTCAGATTTGTCTGCAAATAGAATAAATTACATTAAGCCAGACTGTAATCTTTAGGTCACTTTAGTAGTAGCTATTGCACCGCCCCCATCATTGTACCTCATACATGATAGCGGCATCTGACATTAATATCACAGTGTGAAATTTTAAAAAAGGAATTAAATGATACTTACCTCATCCATTTCATCCCATATGATCCCAATGACCCCATTTTAGAAACTGCACTCCTCAAATTATTGTAAGCCAATTTTACAAACCTTTGCTTGCCCTTTAGATGTTCCACAAAAAATTAAAAGAAAATGGAGACTAAATTGCTAAATCTTAATTGGTAGATTTTCCATTTTAATCTCCTTTTTTAAGTAACACATCAAGGTTTAACATCCAAAACAAACTCCATACCTATTACCCTGATTCTGAAGTTTACAGAAACACCCCATATGTGGTGGTAAACGGCTGTATAGGCACATGGCAGGGCTTAGAAGGAAAGGAGCAACATATGGTTTTTGGAGGGCAGTTTTTGCTGGACTGGATTTTAGAACTTTAAAATGAAAATAACTAATACTTTACTAAATATTAAAAATAAAAATCTGAACAGGTCTTATACAAAAGGCAGAAAACCTCATACAGGGTAGAATGATATGACCACAGGCAACATTATTTAGTTAATAGTTTGTCTGTGCCCACCTGGTCAATACATTCAACCTAGGAGTGTCCGGGTCACAGTGCATATAAGCCCCTATGGCAGTATTTTCAGAACACTCAGAGGCACCAAAATATAGGGACTTTGTCATGTTCCAGAGGCCAAAAGACGGGACGTCTTGCAAACAGGACACAAGAAAGATACAGACCAGGCATCAAGGGACATGACAGTAACAGCAGGCAAGGGTAATAGTGGTAAAACTACCACAGAACCAATTGCACCAGCAGACCAGAGGCAAAACACAGAGGGTGGAGAGCCAGTGAGCCCTGTTCTTCACAGAGCCCCTTGGGGGGGTGAACTGGGCTGAGGGCTTACTGGTCGCACCTCCAGGAAGGTCCTGATACACTTGGCCGCTACCTGCAGGAAACCACAGAAACAGGACTGGAAGACAAACAAAACACAGGACATGGAACAGACAAAAACGGGAACCAGCACACAAGTAGATGCCTGGACCCCAAGTGGAATGGAAGCATGGCGGTCTCAGGCAGAGATGCACACAGACAAGAGATCCTCCCTCCGGAGAACCAACCCAGGAGCCCTCTCACGAAGGCAGGACATACTCAGGACAGGAAGCAGTAAGGCACTGCAGGCAAGACATGAAACAGACTGGATCAGAAGCAGTAGTATATGTATTGTCTCATTATAACATTACATGTGATGCCTTTTGGCTCACTAGGAGCCATTTTGAAATGATCTAACCCATGATCTAACCCAAAAAGCACAGGAAGTGACACACACTGGCCCTTAAGGAAGTGCTGCAGGGAAGAAGCAGCAAGCATGCTGCCGAAAGGAAACTGTGGAGCGGATCCCAGAACCAACAGTATCTACAAGGACAGGTCTGCAGCGGTGAATGGGGAAGCACAGGCATCAGATCACCACTGAACATGGCTCCCAGGACCACGCCAGTAAGCAGGGCAACGGCGACGCACAGCAGCCGCTGTTACACTACCAGCCAAAGCCATAGTCTAGAGAAAGAGAAAACAAGGTATCCAAGTTTGCCTACCAGTTTACCCCAAAACATACAGGAGCCAAGAGAAAAAGAATATATTGTCTGGATGCAAGTTTAGTTAAGTAAACTCTCTAACTCCGCCAACTATGACTCTCCCCTTTATTGCTATGGAGCCTTACCCTGGGCAGCAATGGTATCCAGTTAGGAGCACTGTGACACACAGAAAAACTAATGAGGCAGCATCACCACTCAGCATTCCTAAAAACCTAGGACACAATCTGCCCTGGGGGCAGTAGTTGCAACTTCACCCAGCTCGCCTTGCTGGTGGTATCCCATCTTGCCACTTTTGCTGTCTGTCAATTTTGGGTCTGGTTCTCAGAATTTTTTTAAAAGTTTGGTTTGGATCTGAACCAAAGTTACTCCAATTGCCGTGAAAGTTGATATATAACCCCCTCTAGCCTCCTAGAACTTTTGCTCCTAGAATTTTTAGGTAAACTTGTTATTTCTTTTGGTTTATTTTTTTTATAAACAACACACCAGGGGTGGGATTCAAATTTTAACTAATAGGTTCCCTACTCAAGGCGGACACGCAGCATCGTGATACATGTTTACGTATAGATATATGCAACACACATACACATAAATACACACACATCACCCAACTCTAAAAAGCCTAAGGAGCTAAACTATGGAATGGTAGCGCTCATCTCCAGCTGCCACCGCCAGAGCGCTTGATCAGGTTTCAGGCGGTAACCCGGTTCTCTGATCTGGCTTTAACTTTAACAACCTGATCTGGAGAACCTGAGGTCGCTTGCTGAATCCCATGTCTGCCACATGTCCCCCTCCCCAAGCTCTGGAACACAATGACAGTAATAGTAACTGATGTCTGAGTGACACTGCCATACATAGCTGTAGGAAAACGCACATTGTTATCATACAGCATGTTTAAAAAGACACTGCGTAGGCACGTCTCATGCTTTTTTCATATTTTGAAGCTTTCAAAAATTGTCCATTGTCAGGGGCAGATGGTGTTTAAACACAAAGCAGCCGTACGCAACATGATGGTTGGAAAGAGGTATTAGTGGCATGATGGAGGCTGCATAGTCATGCAGAATGTGATGGTAGTTAGACAGCAACAGTGGCGAGATGAGGCACCGCCAGAGAAACAAGTTCTATTCATCAACCTGGACTGAGAAAATGTTGGTATTGATTCAGTAATAATGTACATTTACTGTATGCTGCACCTTAAAGAATTTTAAATCCCCCCATTTTCTTTTTTTTTAATTTCCAACATGTAAACCGACCCAACAATTTTAAAATTTCAACCATTTGGAAAGTGATTATACTGACTATTGAGGCATTAGTCGCATTATGCTGCTTGTAGCATCGTCTACACTGTGAGAAAATGTCAGTATTAATACAGTAATCACATACATTTATGCTCTGCCTTAAAGAAATGTACCTGCCCCCCCCCAAAAAAAAAAATCCTAAAAAAGGCCACTGATAAAAAGAAGGGGTTTCCGGAGGATAAGCCCCCTAGGAGAAAATTTCCTTTTCATCCCTACAGTAACCAAGAAAGGTCTTATAGAGGAAAGGGCAAGACAGGTCGCTGGAGCTACCATAAAGGGGGATGCGGCCGGGGTTTCCTCCTTAATCCCCAGAATAAAAGTAGTGACAAACAATGACGTCAAATTGGGGGTTTGACTAAAAAAAATTATTCCCCAGTGGGAGCTGGTAACATCAACTCCCTGGGCCTTGAAAATCATAAAAGAAAGTTACAAAATAGAATTTGCTTCTCCTCCCCCAAATTGTTTTCGTGTCACCTCCCCAGATGCCTCTCCCTCCCCAGCCCTGCAGTACAGACATCTGTTTCGCCGTCCTCATCTCCCTCTGCTCCGCTGCTGCCCTCCAACTGTGCGCAGGGCCACGCAGCACCTTGCCTAATTGGCGGTGCCACCCTGCAAGTGGCTTAGGGGCCCGGTCGCAATTGCGACTGCTGCGACCCTTATAGCTACGCCACTGTCTCCAAGGCTTCCATCGCTTGATGGATTAAACAGACCATTGCTGACTGTTATAGGATTCAGAACCTAGTCTGTCCTATAAATATAAAAGCACACTCCACTAGGGCCATGTCCTCCTCTTGTGCCAAAAAAGCAGAGGCTTCTTTAGATCAGATTTGCAGAGCCACTACTTGGTCTAGCTTGAACACCTTTGTAAAACATTATAGATTTTATTTATTTCTTTGCATTATCCCATGTCTCTAGATTGTCATTTATACTTATACTAGCTGAAGGACCCGGTTTCGCCCGGGTATATTTAATTTATTTCTTTTACTGTTTGTGTGTGTGTGTCATTAAAAGATATCGAGAGTACCCTCTACAGTGCCTGCCCCATTAACAGTGACCTCTACAGCGACCCGCCCCTTTAACAGAGACCTCTACAGCGGCCCTCCCCTTTAACAGTGACCTCTACAGTGGCCCATCCCTTTAACAGTGACCTCTACAGCAGCCCGCCCCTTAAACAGTGACCTCAACAGCAGCCCGCCCCTTTAACAGTGACCTCTACAGCAGCCCGCCCCTTTAACAGTGATCTCTACAGCAGCCTGCCCCTTCAACAGTGACCTCTACAGCAGTCTGCCCCTTCAACAGTGACCTCTACAGCAGCCTGCCCCTTTAACAGTGACCTCTACAGCTGCCCACCCCTTTAACAGTGACCTCTACAGAAGCCTGCCCCTTTACCTGTGACCTTCACAGCAGCTAGAGTGGCCACTGTCTTCACCCCAGAAAGCCAGACCTCACTGGCCATTCCTCCAAACGTGAAACAGCGCCCCCAGTTCCCATGAAGACACATCACTAAACATGAGGCCACGCCCCCCTGGCTCTGTGAAGACACGGAGGAGAAGCTGTCTGAGTATGAGCTACTAAAAGGGTGGAAATCCCTGTGTCTGTCCAGGCACTGCATCGGACGGAGAACAGGTAGCCAGAAAACTGGAGTGTCCAACCTAAAGCCGGACATCTGGCCACCCTAACATCAGCCTGCCCCTAGGGTGGCCAGAGGTCTTGTTTTAGGCTGGACGGTCTGTCTTTCAGACTCCCTGTCCTCTGTCATGCGCAGGGCATGGATGGACACAGCAGCAGCACTCTCGGCAGCAGCACTGTGCAGTCTGAGCAATGAGCTGCAGGGAGAAAGTCACCCTCCCCCCACCCCTGCAGCTGACAGAAGGTGATTTTTACCAATATTTTTAATCCCGGTCAAATGCAGCATGGAAGGGGCGTGGCCTGACTGAGTCAGGGGCGTGACTTAGTGGGATCTGGGAGTGGTGCTTTTAAGTCCTTCTTTTGACGGTGGCCGGAATTACAGGTCGATGCCTGATTTAGGAGGAAGGTGGGTAGCAGTGGAAGAAAACATCTTTTATTACTACTAAACAGTAAATATGTAAAATTTACATTATATGAGGTAATGATTGATGATGAGTTAGTCTAAAACATAAGTTATAGTTATACCATTGTCATCCACAGTGCTCTGCCTCTTTAATGCAGACCTAAAGCAGTGAACTGGCTAGGTTGTCATAGAAACCTGATGTGTGCCTGTGAGCTTCTATTGGCTGATAAGGGTCATGTGACCAGGCTACTATTGGCTAATGCATTTTTTGGGAATATCTCAGGAACAGTACGTCCTGGAGAGTTGAAAACTGTTCTAAAACCTTCCCGGACACCTGATGTACATGTGTGCCAAATTTTGTGATTGTAGCTGCAGCGGTGCAGATTCCTTTAGCGGACACACACACACACAAACACATACACTCAGCTTTATATATTAGATGACTATGTTATATGCCTGATTATATATTAGTGTATGTTAAAAAAAAAAAAACTTCAATAAAAAGAATTTAAAAAAAAAAAAAGAAAACATTAGATTAGACCTATCCGTTTCCTCTGACCTGTCGTTTGGATGGAAGGTTCTTCAAGCTGTTGCCCCCCCTTAATTTTGTGATCTGTCAGGTCTCTTCTTGACTGCCATCATGGTGGTGAAATGGTAAGCTGGAATTAGAATTACCAGTAATTCATTTTCCATGAATCCACCATGACGGCACAATATTCCCCCCTTCCTAAATATATATATATAATGAAGAAATACACACAACAAAACAAGTAGTATTATGGGAGCACTGTAATCTTGTAATACACTGGTGTTGGTGGTGGGAGGGGGCAATTTAACCTTTCTCTGTTCCTGCCCCTACAGAGGTCAGGGGTCAATCTCTCTCTTGACTGCCATCATGGTGGATTCAAGGAAAATGAATTACCGGTAAGTCTAAGTCTGGCTTTCTACCAGTGAAATTGAACTTAAATTGTATAGTACACAGAAATAAACCGGGGTGGAGGCTTGGAGATTTACTGCAATACAAGTGAACAACACATGTTTTACAATCCAGAGAGAACAGTTTTAAATCTCTAAGTGAAAGCACCTGAGATAGAAGTCCCAAATCTACAATAGGGCATCTACAGGCAGTTCAAATGTTGGTGTTGGGTGCAAAGATTGCAATACAAGTGTACAACATGTGTTTAACAATCCAGAGAGTACTGTTTCGAACTGTGAAAACTATGAGTGAGACACCTGTCTCCTGACAGTTCAAGTATCGGTGTGGAGTGCAAAATGTGTAATTCAAGAGTGCAACTTAGAGATGAGTGAACCTTTTAAGATTTACATATCTTAATTCAGCTGGCAGGAGAAAAGATGAGCATCTTTTTCTGTTTTGGAAGAAAATATAATTTGAATATCTTTCTCAGAAATCAAAAGATACGCAAATTAGCTTTTGAAATATGGATGATGCAAATTGAATCAGATCACCTTCATCCACTATGTTTTTACACAAACATATGCTGGCTCCCAGTATGTACAGTGCCTTGTAAAAGTATTCGGCCCCCTGGAACTTTTCAACCTTTTGCCACATTTCAGGCTTCAAACAAAAAGATATAACATTTTAAATTTTTGGTGAAGAATCAACAACAAGTGGGTCACAATTGTGAAGTGGAACAAAATTTATTGGATCATTTAAACTTTTTTTGTAATAATAAAACTGAAAAGTGGGGCGTGCAAAATTATTCGGCCCATTTACTTACAGTTCAGAAAACTCACTCCAGAAGTTGATCTCTGATCTCTGAATGATCCAATGTTGTCCTAAATGACTGATGAAGATAAATAGAATCCACCTGTGTGTAATCAAGTCTCCGTATAAATGCACCTGCTCTGTGATAGTCTCAGGGTTCTGCATCATGAAGACCAAGGAACACACCAGGCAGGTCCTGATACTGTTGTGGAGAAGTTTAAAGCCAGATTTGGATACCAAAAGATTTCCCAAGCTTTAAACATCCCAAAGAGCACTGTGCAAGCGTCATATTGAAATGGAAGGAGTATCAGACCACTGCAAATCTACCAAGACCCGGCCGTCCCTCTAAACTTTCATCTCAAACAAGGAGAAGACTGATCAGAGATGCATCCAAGAGGCCCATGATCACTCTGAATGAACTGCAGAGATCTACAGCTGAGGTGGGAGAGTCTGTCCATAGGACAACAATCAGTCCAACACTTCACAAATCTGGCCTTTATGGAAGAGTGGCAAGAAGAAAGCCATTTCTCAAAGATATCCATAAAAAGTCTTGTTTACAGTTTGCCACAAGCCACCTGGGAGACACCAAACATGTGGAAGAAGGGGCTCTGCTCAGATGAAACCGAAATCCAACTTTTTGGAAACAATGCAAAACTATATGTTTAGCGTAAAAGCAACACAGCTCATCCCCCTGAACACACCATCCCCACTGTCAGACATGGTGGTGGCAGCATCATGGTTTGGGCCTGCTTTTCATCAGCAGGGACAGGGAAGATGGTTAAAATTGATGGAAAGATGGATGGAGCCAAATACAGGACCAGGGATTAGGACAGGGATTTATCTTCCAACAAGACAATGATCCCAAACATAAAGCAAAATCTACAATGGAATGGTTAAAAAATAAACATATCCAGGTCTTAGAATGGCCAAGTCAAAGTCCAGACCTGAATCCAATTGAGGACTGTCCGGCCTTAAACCGGACCTCTGGCCACCCTAAGGGCAGGCTGCTGTGGAAGTCACAGTTAAGGGGGAGGGCACTGTGGATGTTACTGTTAAGGGATCAGGCTGCTGTGGAGGTCATTGTTAAAGGGGTGGGCACTGTGTAGGTCACTTTTAAGGGAGGAGGGGACTGTGGAGACCACTATTAAAAGGGCAGCAGGGTACTGTGAGATCACTGTTAAGGGAACGGGTACTGTAACAGTTACTGTTAAAGGGGCAGTCGCTGTGGAGGTCTCTGTCAAGGGAGCCAGGAATGGTGGAGGTCAGTTAAGGGGACTGTAAATGATGTTCAGTGTTCAGGGTTGGGTGCTGTAGAGGCCACTGTTAAGGGGGAGGGCCCCTGTGGAGGTAATTGTCAAGTGGGTGAGGTTCTGTGGAACTCACTGTTAAAGGTTGCATGCTGCTGTGAAGGTCAAAGTTAAGCGGGTGGGCTGCTGTGGAGGTCACTCTCGATATATTTTAATGACACACACACAATCATTAAATGAAATAGATTAAATATACCCGTGCAAAACCGGGTCCTTCTGCTAGTTGAGTATAAATGGCACAGCAGATAAACGAGATAAATCCATAAATCCAAAACCTGTCCTCTCCATACATCTGTGATCTAATCTCCCGATATGCCTCCACATGTAATCTCCAATCCACAACCTGTCCTCTCTATACATCTCTGACCTAAGCTCCTGGTACATCTGCTGAATCTCCATTCAAAATTCTGTCCTCCTCATACATCTCTGACCGATTGTTTTTATACCTTCCCATCCATCATCTCCAGTCCACAACCTGTTTTTCTCCTACTCTCTGTCCTTATCTCCTGTTATGTCCCCACACATATTTTCTAGCCCAAAACCAGTTCTCTCCTTAAATTTCTGACCAAACTTCCCAATACCTCCCCATATGTAATCTCAGGTCCTACCAAGTCCTCCTTCTTTGCTCTCCTCTTGTGTGTTGCTGACACAATTGTCTACAAAGGTTCCCTTGTGTACCCCCCCATACTATCAAAGAAAAGTCTGGTACCATGTTAGCCCATGTTAACCAGTAGACAACGAGTTTAGTGCTCTCATTAACAGAAACACAATGAGAGTTTTAGGTCTGATACCTTTTAATGGCCAACAAAAATGGAAGCAATGATGTTACATAGAAAGCTTTTGAGACAACTCTGACAAACAGACCTGAGTTTTCTGAAAAGTTTACGCTTCTATTTTTGTTTGCTATTAAAAGGTATTATACCTGCATGACTTGTCTTCTGTTTCTCTTAATTAGAGAAATAAACCAGTCCCCCATACTGTGGAGATCACTATCACCTCAGTGCTTCAGTCTCCCACCACACAGAACAGAGTCTATAATCTGTCTATAAGCCATCTGGCCGCTCTTCTCACCCCGGATAATGAGCTGCAGAGATCAGGTTATTGTCTCATCTAGAATTACTCTTCTCGTTGATTTCTTATAGCTCAGGGAGCGGCCCGGACCTGTACAGGACAGATGTCTCCAGGCTTCAGTTACCGTATGTAATAGGCAGATCATCAGACACATAATATTCTATCATATTTATATCTGATTATTGTAAGGTCTGTATGAGATTAGAAGAGAAGCTTGTGAGAACAGAAGAATTTAATGTCTTTCTTGCTCATTCTATTGTTGATACGACGTCTGGATGTGGGACATACGAAACCGCTAAGCTCCTAATCCACCTGGAGTCTTCGGGGTCACCTGATATATATGTAATCTTGTGTTCAGATGATTAGTTTTGTTTGTGACAAGCCTGAGCTGTAATGTAAAATGTCGTTACTGTACAGCGTCTAGTGCAGGACATGATCTTGGATGTGACACATGGATTTTTCTCTGTGATGTTCTATCAGTCCCTTTATAAACCCAAATTTATGGACAACACTCAGATGAGTAACATGTTGTAGCCACCAATAAAGTTAAGAGATTCACAATCTTGTTCTTGGAGAATAATGCAGTTCCCAATACCTGTCAAAAGGGTTCAGTGGGTTAGGGTTGATAAAGGGTAAATGCATTCTGCTCTGTTACAGGCATCTGTAGTCCTTGATGTTTAAGAATTCACAAGCTGTTATTGCTTGATCTTGTGTGTTTTAACATCATTTTTCTCTAGAAAAGTAGATGTGGGCCACCAAGAGGCATGCAACTACCAAAGTCAGAATGCTAGCATCCAGGACAATTTGCCCCCCCCTATACATCTCTGCCCTTATCTCTTAACACCTCCTCACCTATAATCTCTGGGCCACAACTTGTCCCTTCTATATATCTCTGCTTTAATCTCTCGGTACTCCCTCAAATAATCTGAAGTCCACAACCTGTTCTCCATACATTTCTGACCTCCTTATGCCTCCACACACTTAATCTCCGGTCCTTCTTTGTTCTCCTCTTGTCTGTTCCACATACAATTATCTATTCCTGTGATTTTTCCTGTGCATCTTCTTTACCCTGGAACTCACTATCCAAGCACACCAGACTGTCCCCTCCATCTAAACTTTCAAATGTAACCTGAAAACCCACCTCTTCAGGAAGGTCTACACCCTAGAATCACCCTGCAGCCTCTACACAGCCATATGAGCAGCTTCTACCCTCACTTACTGACACCTTCCCTTGTATATTGTAAGCCCTCGCTGGCAGGGTCCTCTTACCTTCTCTATCTGTCAGTAAGTTAGTCCATGCTTATTGTTTTTGTTCTTGTTTTATGTTATGCATGTACTCATCTTTTCATATATGCAGTGCAAAGTGAAAAGGAACCCAATGCACCAACAGAAGAAGAAATATTATTCTGCTTGAGAAAGACCTGTGTGCCACAGGATTGTTGTTGCCTAATGCCATGAAGAAGTTATGGAATCTTCTGATGGTGCCTTGGACTCTTTGGCACTTCTCACTTCTTGGGTGGATCAAGAATCAAGAAGTCTTGTCTGCCTTGGACCTGGTGCACATATTGCCCATTTGGAATTGCTATGGACCAGATAAATACCCTCAAGGCTGCCTTTTGTAAAGCCTGTTATGATGTACTAGTGACATCCCCTAACCAGTGCCAAGGTATATTTCTATGCACAGACACAAAGTAATGAGTTAAATAAGTATTGGGCATTGTAATTGAAAAGAAGTCCATCATATCACATCCAGGTGGGCTTGCTCACAGTGCTTTGCAGGAAGTCTGATCACCAATCAATAAGCAGAATATTGGCTGGTCTATTAGGCTATGTACTATGTGGGAAGTATGGACGCCATTGTGAGCTCAGCCAGTGATATGAGGGGATATGTGTGCCATGCAGTCACCAATTACAGACACAAGCCAGCCATCTTAGGGTCTTGCAGGAGCAGTGAAGGAAGCGTAAAGACCTTAGAGAGTAGAGACATTGTAGTTTAGGTTTTAGGGTGCATTCACACAACTGTGTTTGGCAGTCTGCAAACCACAGATCTGCAAAACACGGGTACTGGCCATGTGCACGCTTCCACATCCCTGTGCTCCCACATGTCCTATACTTCTCCACAACATGAAGTCAATGGGTTTGCACAGTGATGCAGCATCCACATGGCTGGTATCCGTGTTTTGCAGATCTGAGATTTGAGGACCTCAGAATAGTTATTCTCATGTGAATGCCTCCTTACAGTAAGGTTGCTGGATCTGTTCATGTTTGAATGGAATCACAAAAAAATGTACAGTGCCTGCACAATGATCATTTTTTCCTGTCCATGAGCAGCCAGACATTTTTTTCCCAAAAACCTCAAGCTTCTACAGTTCATAAATGTTTCAGAGGCATATTCCCAGCACCTCCAGCAGCATTATTTTACTGGACACATTGCTCAGCTGTGTCTTTTTCTTTCTAAAAAAATACAGTTATAATTTTGCTACTGTTTACAATTGCCCAGGCCAGTGCATTCCAGTTTCATGCAGGGCATTTTGTTAATACATCATTGTGAATTGTCAATTCCACTGTGCAGTGTGTTCATAGAAAGGGACATTTAATTGCATCTCTGTCTATTAAGTCTTTCCTGACTTAACAATTATCTGTTTTTCCATTTTCATTTTTTACTCCCCGTCTTCACGGAGCCATAACTTTCTTATTTTTCCGTTGCCTTGTGAAGGCTTGTTTTTTGCGGAACAAGTTGTGCTTTCTAATGGCACCATTTAACATTGCATACAATGTGGTGGGAAGTTGGAAAGAAATTCCAAATGTGGTGGAATACAGTAGGTGAAAAAAAAACACAATTCTATTTTTGGGGAGGTGAAGTGACAAAAAAATGCCAAATTGGTCATTTTGATTTGTTTACATTACTATGTTCACCTTATGGCATAAACGCATTCATATTTTACATAGTAACATAGTTTATAAGGCCGAAAAAAGACATATGTCCATCCAGTTCGGCCTGTTATCCTGCAAGTTGATCCAGAGGAAGGCAAAAAAACCCTGTGAGGTAGAAGCCAATATTCCTCACTTTATCTTATTGGCCTTGGCAGCAGCTGTCTGACACTGGTTTCTACAGCTTAGTTTGCTGTTCACTAAAATTCCTAGGTCCTTTTCCATGTCAGTGTTACCCAGTGTTTTACCATTTAGTATGTACTGGTGACTTGCATTATTCCTTCCTATGTGCATAACCTTACATTTGTCAGTGTTAAACCTCATCTGCCACTTCTCTGCCCAAGCCTCCAATCTATCCAGGTCCCTCTGTAGCAGTGTACTGTCCTCTGTAGTATATATACAGTATACTGTCCTCTGTAGTATATATACAGTGCACTGTCCTCTGTAGTGTATGTACTGTATACTGTCCTCTGTAGTATATGTACTGTATACTGTCCTCTGTAGTATATATACAGTATACTGTCCTCTGTAGTATATGTACTGTATACTGTCCTCTGTAGTATATATACAGTATACTGTTCTCTGTAGTATATATACAGTGTCCTCTTCTGTGTTAATTACTTTACACAGTTTAGTGTCATCTGCAAAAATTGATATTTTACTGTGCAAACCTTCTACAAGATCATTAATAAATATATTGAAGAGAATAGGACCCAATACAGACCCCTGTGGTACCCCACTAGTGACAGTGACCCAATCTGAGTATCTACCGTTAATAACCACCCTCTGTTTTCTATCACTGAGCCAGTTACTTACCCAGATACAGACATTTTCTTCCAGGCCAAGCATTCTCATTTTATATACTAACCTTTTATGTGGTACAGTGTCAAACGCTTTGGAGAAGTCCAGATATACGACATCCATTGATTCGCCGCGGTCAAGTCTAGAACTTACCTCCTCATAGAAACTGATTAAATTGGTTTGACATGACCGATCCCTCATGAAGCCATGCTGATATGGAGTTATTTGCTTATTTTCATTGAGGTACTTCAAGATAGCATCTCTCAGAAAACCCTCAAACAGTTTATCCACTACAGATGTTAAACTTACCGGCCTATAGTTCCCGGGCTCTGTTTTTGGACCTTTTTTGAATATTGGCACCACATTTGCTATGCGCCAATCCTGTGGAACACTCCCTGTCAGTATAGAGTCCTTAAATATCAGAAATAAGTGTATGGCGATGAGATTACTTAATTCTCTAAGGATGACGCTGTACTTCTTCCTGGGTCAGACAGGGCACTTTTAATGGGGAATTTACTTTTATATTCTGCATTTCATCCGACAGTTTATTTTCCTCAGTGAATACAGGGGAGAAAAAAATATTTAGTAGCTTTGCTTTCTCCTCATCGCTCTCTGCAACTCCCCCCTCATTACTCTGTAAGGGGCCGACACCTTCAGGTTTATACCTTCAGGTATATTATTTATATAATTGATGAACAATTGAAGTTTGAAGTTATCCCCTATCCCCCACAGGATATGGGATAACTATTAGATCTGTGAGGGTCCTACCCCGGGGGGCCCCACTGATCACAAGAAAGGGCCCTGGAGCCCCTGCAACCCCCTAAAATGAACAGGGTGGCCACTTGGGCATGCATGCGGCCATTTGAGTAATTTTTATGGGAATTCCGGAGATAAGAAAATCCTTTAATAGTAACAGTATGGGGGCATTTACAGTGTTACACAGCAGTATAGCGAGTACAAAAACGTCAAAATAAAGGCATTACAGTGACAATAGAGTATCAGTCTCCAGATGGAATCCTGTAGGCAATGAATGCAGTTTATCTCCACTTAGATTTATGTTGATTGTACAGCATAACAGCCGCAGGGAGCAAAATATTGGGAAATTCAATTTGAATTACTTCATCACGAAGTGCATTTCTTTGCGAGTAGTTGGTGCAATGACAGGGAGCGACAATTGCACCGCTCCCCTTCATTGTACCCCTCAGATGCTGCAATCATACATGTTTGCGACATCTGAAAGTAAAAATATAGGGTAAAATTAACAGAAAAATAAATTAAATCGCCTCCAATTGCTCGAGACGGGTCGGCCTCCATCTTGCTTAGAGATCTGGACCAAATTCTTGCATGGCCCGATATGACGTCATCACGTTGGGTGAGATGGTGATGTCCTACGTCACCGCACACAAGATTTTGTGCAAGATCTTCAATCAAGATGGCGGCGCACAACTCGTATGATCGTATGATTTTTGTTTGTTTGTTTGTTTTTTTTACATTATTTCAGGTTAAATCAATTTGCTGCCAGGAAGTGCGAGTAAATTCAGTTTTGCAGAATTTATCCTAAAATTTAGATCAAATCCCACTTTGTCTGATTCAATTCACTCAACACTAGCTGCTACCCCAGCAGGCCACTCCAAGAAGATGGCTGATGCCATTACAGATGTACTCCAAAAGCTCTAAGCTTCCTAAGCAGGTAGAGCCTACTGTGACCCTTTCTGTATAGTGCAGAAATGTTATCTGCCTAGTCCAGCTTATTATTGAGGATCACATCCCGGTACTTACTGTATAAGTGCTGACTATATCAATGTCTGTCACCTGGATGTTCACTGATTTAGGAAGATGTCTGTGCTTGTGGAAGTCCACCACCATGTCCATAGTCTTCCCAGCATTGATCCAAAGGTGGTTCCATTGGCACCAATTCACAAATTTCCAGGTCAATTCTATGTATTCCATGTCATCCGTCATCTGTCATGAGACCTACTATTACCGAGTCAGAAAGAATTTCTGTAAGTAGCAGCTAGATGAGTTGTACCTGAAGTCTGCAGTGTGAAGTGTGAAGTGGAAAGGAGCAAGAACTGAACCCTGTGGTGCCCCTGTACTTACAGTGTCTGACACAGCCCCGAGCTCTCACATACCGAGGTTGGTTTGTCATTTAGTCTAGGATCCAATTGGAGAAGTGGTGGTCCACTCCAACAAGACCCTACCTTTCTCTTAGTAGCCCTGGCTATAAAGTGTTGGAATTACAGGAGAAATTAAAAAAAAACATTATTTACACAGTGTTCCCTAGTTTCTTCAGGTGATAAAGAGTTCGGTATAAAAGGTGGTTGATGGCATTACCAACCCCAATGCCAGGCTGATAAGCAAACTAGAGGGTGTCCACGGATGAGCTCACTAGATGGCAAATATGTTTAAGAACCAACCTCTCTAAGACCTTCATTAAGTTGGATGTCACTGAGGCCAGTCTGTAGCTGTTGAGGTCCATCGGATGAGTTGTCTTCGGAACTAGTACCACACAATATGATCTCCACAGTTGTGGTAACTTTCCCAACTTCAGGCTCATATTGAAAATGTATATATTAATACCACACACCTGATCACTGCAAGTATTAAGTACCCTGGCCTTCCTAACTTTGATCCTCCCGAGTTTTCTTCTCGCTTGGACACTTTTAAGATCAGACAGTAGCCTGATAACTGATTACTAAATTGACTGATCTGGAGCCAGAGCTAACAGGAGGAGGCGAGGTCACCATTAGTGTGGGAGAGGGGATAGAATGGCATGCTGGGGTGGGAGGAGCAGGTGTGTGACCAAACCTATTAAAGAGTACATTGATCTGATTAACAAACTTTATCTTCTTCTACCGGGGAGACAGGCTGATAGCCAAGCGATGTACTCAGCTATCTTCAGAACTCCCAAAGAAATTAATATAGCGCCCATGTGAATGTGCAACTGTTCATTTCAAGAGGGACAGGGAGTATAGGGGAGTATAGGGCATCTGTTCATGTGATTTTGTTAGTGAGAAATTGTTGTAGGGGATAACTATTAGATCATAGGGGAAGGTGGGGATCCCTACCACTGGGATCCCCACCTTCCCCTGTGATCTAATAGTTATCCCCTACAACAATTTCTCACTAACAAAATTCAATACTCTACATGTACACACAGTCCTACAGCTAAATATATTCCACTAATACATTTATCTATTAGGCTGCTATAGATTGATATCTCCCTCAAGGTTAGGTTTTTAGATAATACATTTATGGATTAAATCATATACAGCTTTGTTAATATCTTTATTTCTCAAACTATATATTATGGGGTTAATCATAGGGGTAAATACAGTATACAGCAGGGATAGGACTTTACTCATGGTTGATGTTTGTCCTCTTCTTGGAATGACATACACACTGAACAGAGTCCAGTAAAATATGGAGACCACAATGAGGTGGGAGCTACAGGTGGAGAAGGCTTTCTGTCTACCAGTATAAATTTGGATCTTCAAGATGTTAAGAACAATATTAACATAAGAATAAATTATTATTACGGTTGGTATGAAAACAGATGGTATGCTTTGTATGAAGACTTCAACCTGGATGATGAAGGTGTCAGAGCATGGAATTTCTAGTAATGGAAGAAGATCACAGAAGAAATGGTCAATGATGTTTGTCCCACAAAATGTCAGCATTGATGTTGATATGGTGTCAAGCAAAATGAGGGAAAACCCGAGTAACCAAGAGATGATAGACAGTTTCACAGAATATTCACTGGTCATGATGGAGGAGTAACGGAGGGGATTACAGATGGCCACATATCTGTCATAAGACATCACACCGAGAAGAAGACATTCAAATGTTTCTGAGGCACAGAAGACATAAAGCTGAGTGATACAGCCAGCAAATGTAATGGTTGCCCCGTTATTCAGTAGGATGTGGAACATGTTGGGGACAATATCTGTGGTCAATATGATGTCACTGATGGACAGTTGTGAGATAAAGAAGTACATTGGAGTGTGGAGGTTATTGCTGGTGGACACCAGGGTGATGATTAGGAGATTCCCACATAAGGTGCCACAGTAAAGAAGAAAGAGCAAGCAGAACAATGCCATTCTGAAACGCTGGCTAATTTGAAATCCTAAAAGGTAAAACTCAGTGACAATGGTCAAATTCTTCTCCTGCATTTTGGGCAATAAAATAAAGCAAAAAACAAAAGTTGTGTCCATTGGTGCCCGATGATTCAAAACCATTGAGAATATTAGAATGCACCTGCCATTAATGAAAGCTAAAGTAAAATACTCAGCAGCTAGCTGGTTATGGGGTTATGATCTAAATAATGATTTTTAAAGGAAATGTACTATCAGAAAATGACCTATTGTTTATATCACATTTTTATGGTTTTTAAGATCTTTTTTTGTTTAGGCTTTTTTTTCCATATTACTATCTGCATTTTAAAAAATCTATATAATCCTGCAATCTGCAGTGGTCACCAGACCTAATAATAGGTCATGATTTCCTATTTTGTACAGCTACTTTTTCAGTAGCTGTTATCATTATCACCAGAGGCAAGATTACAATGATAATTAACACCTCTGTATGGATAACACAGGATCCACCATTCACAGTAGGTAATATCACAGGTTATCTACTCCCTCCTGATCTCAGAGTATGCCTAGAAAACTCTGCCCTGAAGTCTCTGAAGACCCTTTCCATTGTGTCTATATCCCATGTACCTGCTCACAACAGGCAGGAAGTCAACTATTTTAGGCTTAACTGCCAGTGTGAATACTGCTGAAAGATTTTATAATTTATTTATTTTTAATATAGAATAGGACATGTAAAAAAAATTCTTAAATCACCACAAATTCTTAAAACAAATGCTTACCATAAAATCATGATTTAAATAATAGGTAATTTTCTCATGGCACATTTTCTTTAAGGACTTCCAAACCAGACCATTTACCCCCTTACTGACCAGGCCTAATTTCGCAAATCTGACATGTGTCACTTTATGTGGTAATAACTTTGGAAAGATTTTACTTATCCAAGCCATACAGAGATTTTTTTTTCGTGACACATTGTATTTTATGTTAATGTTAAAATTTGAGTCAATATGTTTTACCTTTATTTATAAAAAAATTCCAAAAGTTAACGAATATTCACAAAAGAATTCACAGTTTTCTAAATTTGCTTTTAAGACAGAGAGATGCCCCATAAAATACTCATTAATTGGCATTTCCCATATGTCTACTTTACAGTATGTTGGCATCATTTTGGTAATGTAATTTTATTTTTTTAGGAAGTTAGAAGGTTTAGAATTTTAGAAGCAATTTTGAAATTTTTAAGAAAATTTCCAAAGTCAACTTTTTTAAGGACCAGTTCAGTTCTGAAGTCACTTTGTGGAGCTCACATAATAAAAGCCAACCATAAATGACCCCATTTTAGAAATGACACCCCTCAAACTATTCAAAAGTGGTTGTAGAAGTGTTGTTAACCCTTCCACAGGGATATAGCAAATAGAGGTGAAATTTCAAAATTTCACTTTTTTTGCAGATTTTCCATTTAATCATTTTTTTCCTGAAACATCTCAAGGGTTAACAAAAAACAAACCTCAATATTTATTAACCTGATACTGAAGTTTGCAGAAACACCCCACTTGTGGTTGTATACCGCTGTATGGGCACACTGTAGGGCACAGAAGGCAAGGATGGTTTTTGGAGGGCAGATTGTGCTGGAATGGTATTAGGGCGCCATGTTGCATTTGAAGAGACCCTGAGTTACCCCCACAGTGAAAACCCTTCAAAAGTGACTACATTTTATAAACCACAACACACAGGGAATTTTTAGGGGTATACCAAGCACTTCACTCAACAGCTGTTTCATAGAATTTTTAATACTTGGGTGTGAAAATAAAAAAAGCTGCCATCTCTGAAAAGACATTCAGAGATAAACCCGATGGCCAAGGACATTTATAGTCAATGGGCGGTCGGGAAGTGGTTAAATAATAGAAAAAAAACAGCTTAATTCTGCCATCCTGGTTTTCAGGGTTTCAATTTTACAGTCTTCACTGCTTGATAAAAATTACATTTTAATTTTGTTATGTGGATCACTCAGATTTCGTGGTTAGAATTGACTTCTAGTTACACAGCCACTGCCTCTACTTAATATTCCTTTTTGATTAGACAACCCCTTTAACGTGTGATGTGAAAGCGTCCTTACATAACATTTGATGAGTTCAAAAGTTTTTACCTCTGTCACCCCATTTTTTTTAAAGCTATACAATACTTTAGAGGCACCCCAAAATAGCAGCGTTAAAACATACAACTTGTTCCTCAAAAAAAAAAAAAGACGAGCCCTCATATGGCTGTCAATGGAAAAATAAAAAAAGTAGAGTAGAGATTCGAAACACAAGATGAACAAATAAAGTAATATGCTCGGTTGTCCAATTTTTAAAATTTCCCTCCTAGTCTGAAGTTCCTGGATGACCGCTGCTGAAAATGTTTGCAGTGATGTTTCCAAACGCACTGCTGTTTCATATGCCATACACATCACCACTGAGACAAGTCATTGGCTTCAATGGAACATGTGACCCTGTCCATGGTGAAGTTGATGAAGAGGGACCCAGTCCAGTGAAGTTAGCCTTGAAGAGGTGAGGAGCAGATGAGTATAGATTTCTACACAGATACTTCAGCCTGGGGAAGGGGGTTTAAGAATAACTTAAACAATGCCTATAAGTATCAAGCTAGATGACATCCAATATATATATATATATATATATATATATATATATATATATATATATATATATTTTTTTTTTTTTTTAATTTTTATTTTTATTTTTTTATTTTTTTTCAGTATCGCCAAATGTAGACCTCCTTTGTATATTTTTAGTAATATTTTAAAATACTTATAAAAATGCCAAAATGTATTGTAGAATTCAGGTCTTCTGAGTACCGGCCGTCCAGTTAGGCCAGAAGAACCAGAATGGTACAAATGTGGGGACGATGTTCTGGGAGGATCTCTGCTGGTGGAAGCCAAACCAGAGGACACACAAGTCTTCTGCATGCCTGTTACTTACATCTGGTAATGTCATGCTCCTTCAGATACCTGGAATAACTTGGATTTACTTGGATTTGTTCTCTGAAAGGTTCCTGAAATGTTTGATTTTCATTCTAAATTCCAAATGTATTCAGATTGTGTAAGTGAGGTCGTATAACTGGCAAATGAAGATGTATGACCTAAATCATCAGATGCCTTCCTGTAAATATACACAGCATGAAGACTGGGGACTGACGGAGATCATTATGGGATTTCTTTTTGCAGTTACTTCATGTGTCTCTTGAGTTCTAGTCCTCTGGGTAAGATCAGAATATTGTTAGATAACTGAAAAAATAGACAAAAATACAATATAGTCTAATAGGTGCAATTCTGACTATGACTGTTGGATTGCTGGATTTCTGGAGGTCAACCCCATAATTAATTGATTGAAAAAGGGGGCACGACACTCAGATGAGCACTGTAACCTAGAAGGAACTAGTGCAAATCACAAAGTAAGCAATGAAAAGAAAGATGTGACTTCTTAACTCCTTACGGGAGTCAAGAAGGACTGAAATTCTTTTTTTTTTTTTTGTTTTGGGGGGGAGGCCCCAAAACATTGGGAAATGACAAACAGAATGAACAAACTGTGCTGGAGTGTAAAAATGGCTGGGTGTGGCCAGTATACTTGTCTATTCTGCCCAAGGTACAGACAAGTCCTGTGGCATTCATGCCTGGTTCATTTTAATAAATGTGAGGTTGTCCATATTGGCTGTGAACAGGTGAATGTGCCTGCCTGTTATCAATTGCCATGCCGTGCTAAACACTTGTTTGGACAATACATAAACAGTAGGACAGGCCAACAGGCATAAAGGGAAAGCTCAGGTCATGTGTTAAATTTGGAAACCCAGAAGTCAAATGGGGCAGACCCATCAGTCAGTATGTACAGATGTGTTGGCACTTACATACTGTTCCACCATGTTGCTGAAAGGCTGCCTCCTACGGTCTGTATCAGATGGTGGTGCTGGATGTTGTGGAGTGCTGATGAAGGTTTTCTACATTTCGGCCATGATAACCCTCTCTTCTGAGGTGGTGCTGGTGCCCCAGCTGCACTGATGACTTCCTCCTCCTCCTGTGCCTCTTGTTTCCACTGAGCCCCCGCTGTCAGGTGGAAACGACAGTAGTAATGCGTCTAACAATGTGTGCTTGTATTCACAAATCTTCCGATCACACTCCAGTGATGGAACTAAGGACAGCGTGTTGTCCCTGTAGCAGGGATTCAGAAGGGTGGCCACCCAGTAATTAGCACTTTTTATTGCGCAGGCACTGCCGCAGTGGGAGGCGTATTGTCTGTGATGCCCGTGAACAGCTTTGGGTGCCACCCTGCTATACACACGGTTCCTCATCACCATCCTTCTCATCTTCCAAAACTATGCACTGGATGGACAGTTGTGTACCTGGCCGCTGTTGGTGCAGGAACCCACCCTCCGAGCCAGCGACTGGCCTGATAACCATGGGAATGAACCTTGTTCCTCCTCCTCCTCTTCCTCCTGTGTCACATCCTCATCTATCAGCACCTGAAGCGTTTTTTCAAGAAGGCATAGAAGTGGGATAGTAATGCTGATGACGGCTATTTTGGTGGAGTACTTGAAACATGTCCCGCATTTTGTTTTAACAACGAGGGTCTAACAGCATTGTTATCCAGTAATCATCAGAGATTACACTGCTTCATGTAAATAATACAACTGTCAGTTCATAAACAAGTGAGCAAACATCTTGCCATTCTAGCCAGTGCGCTAAAGGACTCAGTTATTTCCAGCTCTGCTCCCTACTGAGATAACTGGGTCCTCATCATAATCATTGGGCTCTTTCTCTTCCTCCCCCCTCCTCTTCCTCCAGTGGTAGCTTCTCCTCCTCTTCCATTGGACTTTCTTCTTCCGCCATCCCTTATTGCATCAGTGTGAGCATCTATTCTAAGATAAATATGAGGGGGATGAGATCATTTATGTGGCAGTTGTGTGGCATCAATCACTAATTGAGGTAACACAGAGGGATGCAGCTCCATCTGCCTTCTGATTGGAGCCTCCTCAGTGAAATTGCGGGGCTCCAATTGGTTACCATCACAGCCTGGACAATTGTGAAGCCTTCCAGGCCTGCCATGGTAAGCTCCATTCTGTTGTGTGCACAAAGCACAGCTCAACATGGACAGTGTAAAATCCTATTCACCCTAATAGATCTCTATTAGGGTGAATAGGACAAGGGATCGTATAAAAAATAAATAAATAAATAAAATATTAAAAGTTTAAATCACACCCCCTTTCCCTGTTTACCTATAAAAATATATTAACAAAAATAAATAAATATACCAGGTATTGCTGCATCCGAAAATGTCTGAACTATTAAAATATTAAAGATAAATTACTGTGTGGTGAACGCAGTAATTGAAAACAAATAAAAAATGTACGATTCACCATTTTTTGGTCTCATTTACCCCCCAAAAATTGAATAACTATGATCATAAAGGTGTACGTACAGCAAAAATGGTACCAATAAATACTACAGTTCGTCCCTCAAAAAACAAGCCCTCATACAGTTCTGTGGATGGAAATATTTAAAAAGTTATGGTTATCAGAAAATGGCGATGCAACAAAAATTTAGATTTTTATCAAAGGTTTTTTTTTAAAGTAGTAAAAAACAAACACTAGTTTGGTATCGCTGTATTTGTATTTAGCTGTAGAATGAGAATGTCACATCATTTTTAGCGCACAGTGAACGCTGTAATGTTAAACCAAAAAAAAAAAAAAACCTTGGCAGAATTTTTTTTTTTTTTTTCAATTTAACCCCACAAAGATTTTTTTTCCAATTTTCCAATAAAAGACATGGTAAATTAAATGCAACTTATCCCACAAAAATAAGCCCTCATATGGCTATATAAATATATATATATTTTTTTAAAAGTTATGACTATTGGAACACACAAAAATGCAAAACAAAAAAATGGGCCCAGTACTTAACCCTTTCGCGCCCAGCGCCGTACATGTACGGCGCTGGGGCGAGGCGGGCACATGGCGCCCGCTCGCAAGTGCGGCGGGCGTCATGGCCAGCAAGTCTCTGCTGTTTCTAACAGCAGAGACTTGTCGCTACTTACCGCCATCGACGGCGTCTTCCTCGGAGTTTAGATGCCGTGATCCCACGTGATCACGGCATCTAGTTGCGTCTCAACCCGGAAGCATTCGCTTCCGGGTGGTGTACAGACACCCCGTGTGGCCAATCGGGGTGTCTGTACACCATATGAAAACTGTAATCCTCGCTTTTGAGGATTACAGTTTTCAAAGTGCAATTCTTATTCTGGCCACTAGATGGCAGGCCAGGATAAGAAATGAGCAATTCTTGGATTTCTGAGTCTATAAAATCCATAATTGCTCATAAAGAAAAAAAAAGCCACAATATATAAGCCCATATTTGAGTTTTCAAATAGTAAAAAAAATTTAAAAAAAATGTTAAAAAATATATAAAAAATAAAAAAGATATAAAAGTTCAAATCACCCCCCTTTCCGTATAATTAAAAAATAAATACCTAAATAACAATAAATATAGACATCATGGGTATCACCGTGACCGAAAACGCCCGTACTTTTAAAATATATAAAAAAAATTCCAATACGGCGAATTGTGTGGCGGAAAAAAGCGTCCAAATGGCGATTTGCTGTTTTTTGTCGCTTTTTTTTTCTAAAAAAATGAAATAAAAAGTGATTAAAAAGTCATACACACCCCAGAATGGTATCAATAAAAACTTCAGATCGTCCCGCAAAAAATGAGCCCCCATACAGCTCTGTACACATAAATACAAAAAAGTTATAGGGGTCTAATTATTTTATCACTATGAAAATGCAGGAAAAACTATACATATTAGGTATTGCCGGATTCGTACTGACCAGTAGAATGAAAGTAACGGATCAGTTTTAATGCACATCGAACGCTGTAAATAAGAAACCCATAGAACTGTAGTGGAATAGCGTTTTCTTTGCAATTTCACCCGGTTTGGAATTTTTTCCCGCTTCCCACTACACCATATGCAATATTAAATGGTGGCGTTGGAAAGTACAACTTGTCCCGCAAAAAAAAGCCCTCATACAGCTATGTGAACAGAAAAATAAAAGAGTTATGGCTGTTTGAAGGCAGGGAGCGCAAAACGAAAATGCATAACCGGAAAAAACCTCCGGGCGCGAAAGGGTTAAATGTGTTCAATAATATGGTTATGGTCATATTGTAATGATTGCCATATTATTATTGCAGTAAAATACTGTAATTGAAAGATTTTTTTCAAAGAATAACACACGTTCACTAAAACTCTGGTATGACATTGGGTAGAAATACATGGGGATAAAAACAATAATAAAATACTAATAGGAGTTTATTATAAACCACCTAATATATCAGAGTCCACAGAAAATCTACTACTAAATGAAATAGACAAAGCGGCAAATCAGAATGAGGTTGCTATTATGGGGGACTTCAACTGCCCAGATATAGACTGGTAAACTGAAACCTGTATATCTCATAAAGGAAACAGGTTCTTGGAAATAACCAAAGACAATTACCTTTCCCAACTAGTTCAGGACCCAACTAGAGGGACGGCCATACTGGACTTAGTATTAACCAATAGACCTGACAGAACAACAGATGTACAGGTTGGGGGACACCTGGGTAACAGTGACCATAACATAATAACCTTTAAATTGTCATTTAAAAAAGCATTTCTTCAGGGAGGAACAAAAACACCAAACTTCGAAAATGCAAAATTTAGCCAACTAAGAGAGGCCATAGGTCTAACTAACTGGGACAAAATCCTCGAACATAAAAATACAGCCACAAAATGGGATATTTTTAAAAGCATCCTAATATCTAATTGTGAGACATACATACCGTATAGGAATAAAATGATAAGAAACAAGAAAAAACCAATGTGGATAAATAGAACTGTAAAAAACGCAATAAATGACAAAAAGAAAGCATTTAAATCACTAAAACAGGAGGGGAGCGAGGAAGCATTGAAAAACTATAAGGAAAAAAATAGAATTTGTAAAAGACAAATAAAAGCAGCTAAACTAGAGACTGAAAGACTAATTGCTAAAGAGAGTAAAACTAACCCTAAAATGTTCTTCAATTATATAAATACTAAAAAGTATAAATCTGAAGGTGTCAGCCCCTTACAGAGTAATGAGGGGGGAGTAGCAGAGAGCGATGAGGAGAAAGCAAAACTCTTAAATATTTTTTCTCCACTGTATTCACTGAGGAAAATAAACTGTCAGATGAAATGCAGAATATAAAAGTGAATTCCCCTTTAAAAGTGTCCTGTCTGACCCAGGAAGAAGTACTGGGGCGTCTTAAAAAGATTAAAATAGACAAATCGCCAGGACCGGATGGCATACACCCACGTATCCTAAGAGAATTAAGTAATGTCATTGCCAGACCCTTATTCTTGATATTTAAGGACTCTATACTGAGTAGTATTGGGCCCTATTCACGTCAATATATTTATTAATGATCTTGTAGAAGGCTTGCACAGTAAAATATCAATTTTTGAAGATGACACTAAACTGTGTAAAGCAATTAACACAGAAGAGGACAGTACACTGCTACAGATGGATCTGGATAGACTGGAGGCTTGGGCAGAGAAGTGGCAGATGAGGTTTAACACTGACAAATGTAAGGTTATGCATATGGGAAGGAATAATGCAAGTCACCAGTACATACTAAATGGTAAAATATTGGGTAACTCTGACATGGAAAAGGACCTAGGAATTTTAGTGAACAGCAAACTAAGCTGCAGAAACCAGTGTCAGACAGCTGCTGCCAAGTCCAATAAGATAATGGGTTGCATCAAAAGGGGCATAGATGCCCGTGATGAGAACATAGTCCTGACACTTTACAAATCACTAGTCAGACCGCACATGGAGTACTGTGTACAGTTCTGGGCTCCTGTGAAAAAGGCAGACATAGCAGAGCTGGAGAGGGTTCAGAGGAGGGCAACTAAAGTCATAACTGGAATGGGTGGACTACAGTACCCTGAAAGATTATCAAAATTAGGGTTATTCACTTTAGAAAAACGACGACGGGGAGATGTAATAACTATGTATAAATATATCAGGGGTCAGTACAGAGATCTCTCCCCCTATGATCTCTTTATCCCAAGGACAGTGACCATGACGAGGGGACATCCTCTGCGCCTGGAGGAAAGAAGGTTTGTTCACCAAAATAGAAGACGATTCTTTACGGTAAGAGCAGTGAGACTATGGAACTCTCTGCCTGAGGAGGTGGTGATGGTAAGTTCACTATAAGAGATCAGGAGGGGCCTGGATGTATTTCTGGAGGGTAATAATATTACAGGTTATAGTTACTAGATATGGGTTGTTGTTGATCCAGGGAGTAATTCTGATTGCCTGATTGGAGTTGGGAAGGAATTTTTTCCCCTAAAGTGAGGAAAATTGGCTTCTACCGCACAGGGTTTTTTTGCCTTCCTCTGGATCAACTTGTAGGAAAACAGGTCGAACTGGATGGACAGATGTCTTTTTTTCGGCCTTATAAACTATGTTACTATGTTACTATGTTACAATATAATTTTTTGCAGTGATCATAGACATCTTTTGAACTAGAAGATGTGATGCAGTAAAGCCTTCAGTAACACAGTTATAATTTGAATAACTGATGTGAAATGTGTTTTCTGTTGTATCCTATCTACCGTACTTTGCGAATTCGGGTACCCAGATCCAAAACCCAGACTTTTTCACTGAAGTCCGGGTTCGGTATTCGGGTGATTTTATTATTTTCCACTATAACATGTCTATATCTGAAAATAATAGCATTGTCGATGCAATTTAGGATAAGTCCCAAATTAGACTTAATACTCAGTTGTCTGTGGTGTTCAAATTATGTTAAATTCCCCCCTTCATGGTAAGAGGGTGCGGCCACAGCACAAGAAATGCACGTCCAGTCTCATTGCTGATCATGCAGATCTCTCCTGGTTACACCCAGAGAGCTAATTTTATTAGAAATACATGTTGGTGTAATCACACCCCCCTTTGTCATCAATTTTAATATATCCAATCACAATCATACAAGTATACATGTAACATCAAATCAAAAGAATGATGATGGTAGCCGCCCAATGCTAATGAGGACACGTACACATTACTTCATCTATCTGGGAAATTCCATATGCATATTTCAACTTCTGCTAAGTTCCTCTTTTCCTATAGACATATCAAGTGATTATGAGTCATTTTTATTTTTAAGCATATGTGACATCTAATGGAGATTAGAGATTATAAGATATAAGAGATATGGATATAAGGAGATGGAGACCACCTAATAATGAAATATACAACCCTAGCACAATTGTGTTCACCCACTAACTAAATTTCTTTAACAGCATTCTTAAGACAGGGGTTAAAAAACAAAACAAAAACAAAACTCGCCTCATCCACTTGATCGCGCTGCAGCAGCTTCTTCTATATTTACTGAACAGGACCTGCCAAAGGACCTGCGATGTGCGCAATGACGTCACCGCGCTCCCACATGGTGACATCATCACGCATATCGCAGGTCCTTGGGCAGATACTGTTCAGTAGATATAGAAGAAGCTGCTGCAGCACAAACAGGTGGATGAGGTGAGTTGTTTGGTTTGTTTTGTTTTTGTTTTGTTTTTCTTTTAACCCCTAAATGGCCATATTGTTTTGCATTCTGTCTTAAGAATGCTATTATTTTTCGATATAACCATGTTATAATGACAAATAATAAATTGAAGTTCGGGTCCCCATTTACTTCAATGGGATTCAGGTTTGGGGTCAAGTTCAGGTCCTGAACCTGAACTTTGACCTGAAGTTTGGCCGAACCCAGCGAAACCGAACTTCCAGGGGTTCACTCATCTCTAGTATCTACCCCTTAATGCACAATGCATTCAGTAACACTGCTATAATGTGCTGAGATGCCCAATTGCAAACAGTAAATAGAAACTGGTTTCTAGGGGAAAAAAACAGGCAATTCCTCAGTGCTTGCAAGTATGTAATTTGTATGAAAGTGCTGAAAGAAACTTTTATTCCAAAAAAAGGCATATTTTTGCAGGAATTTGTAAGTAATGTAGAACTAGTTGCTGAGCTGACACTAGTCGGCCAACAAATACATCTGATAGTAAGCAGCTCTCACTCCCTCACTCTCTTTCCCTGATTACACTCCTTAATATAGTCCAAATTCCCAAATATTCCTTCTATTCTCTCCCTATCACAGTTTATCAGTGGGTTATGTCTGCTGCAGACTTTTTTAGCAGACAGACCCACAGCACATCATCCTTCCAGGTTTCAAATACATTTCAGAATGGCATTCTGCTTCTGTACAGGCTTCTCCCGGCCTGCTGCCCCCCGGATTGGCTGTCTGTCAACCTCTGAGCCAATTGGGGCACTCTCCATCCCTACTTCCTCCCAGTGTCATTTGATCATCCTTCTTCTTCACACTTGTGGCTTTGCCCACCAACATGAAAAGTAAAATTGCACTGCACGCCGTTCTTAGTAGATTTGTCCAAAGCAAATCAAAAATATTTGGATTCGTTTTGCAGATGAATTTTTGGGAGTTCAATTCACTTAGAATCGATTCGCTTATCCTTAGTTTAGCGTTATAGATATTGCAATTAGCAGCTCATATACAGAACAGTTTGATTTATGTATTTTATGAGTGTTATTTACATGTGTGACTGAGATTGCCTGATTGCTCCTCCCTTTCATGCCGAAGGGGTGATCAGGTTCCCTCATGCTATTATTTTCACTTGTCGCCGTCCTCTCTTAATGGTCTTGATTCCCTTTATATACGGGTCCACTTCTTACATGAGTCATAATCCCAGAAGAAGCTAAGGTGAAACCTTTCTTGGTCAGTATTACTATTATTTTTATGCATGAACGGTATTCATTTTTGGGGGTGGCATTATCATGTTTGTTGTATAGGCTTTTTTCGGCCTGGGATTACCACTGTATATAGAAGAGAGGATATTTTCCTCTTTTTTGCCTTCTCACACTCTGAACTTCCTTACCATTATCCTATGTGGCATGATCTGTATATATAGTCTAACAATAATGTTTATTTATATATGATGTGTGGTGTACAGTTCTATTTACAGGCGCTATCAGTAGTGGGTGCTCCTGTATTTTTCCAATGACATCTCACTGCTATAGGCAGAACTGGAGATACAGATGTCCACCTTTAACTTTTCACAAATTTGGTATGGATTCCAGTTTCTCACAATTCAAATTAAAAATGGTATTATAACATATGGACAAAATGCTCGAAGTACCACAACAGACATCACAACCACCAGGTGGTCACACTCACACACATGTTGCATACAAATCAGGATAGCACAAAATAATACGTTAAACCAAGATATGAGGTTAGAAGGAAGACATCCATAGTTACATTTTTTTAAAGGATCTTCTTGAAGGCTTCCTTAATGTCCTTGTTTCTTAAGCAGTAAATCACAGGATTAGTTAATGGAGTCAACACAGTGTATGCAAATGACAAGCATTTATGTAAAGTGACAGATCTTCCCTTTACGGGACTTATATAAATAGAGATCAGGGTACCATAGAATATGGACACCACTGTCAGGTGGGAACCACAGGTGGAGAAGGCTTTCTGCCTATGGCTGATGGACTGGATCCTGAGAATTGTGTGGACAATGAAAGCATAAGAGATGACCACTAATAGGAAAGGGCACATGATTACTGGGAAGCTCAGGACGGTTGACAGTAACTTAGTCTTGAATATGCTAGAACAAGATACCCTCAATATAGGATCAAAATCACAAAAGAAGTGATCAATGACATCCGAGCGGCAGAACTGAAGTTGGGACACATTGACTGTGATAATTACATTTATAGAAATGCTTAATGTCCAGGCTAAGATAACCAACTGAAGTAAAAGCCTAGGATTCATTATAGACTCATAATGTAGCGGCTGACATATGGCCAGATATCTGTCGTAAGACATCACTGTCAACAGAAGACATTCAGAAGCTTCAGAAGAACCAAAGAAAAACAATTGTGTGATACATTGTGAAATGGACATGGAGGAGCCATTGTTCAGAAACATATGAAGCATGTTTGGGACAACAGATGAAGTGGTGATGATGTCTGAAGTGGTGAGCTGTGTTAGGAAGAAGTACATGGGAGACTGGAGGTTCTTGCTGTAGGCCACCAGGGTGATGACCATAAGGTTACCACAAATGGTTGTCAGAAAAGTCATGAAGGCAAAGAGAAAAAATACAATTCTGAAGCTCAAAGGGCCTGGAAATCCCAGGAGAAGAATTGTGGTGGCATTGTTCATCTCCATTTCTTAGAAAAATAGTGTAAGACAGAATAAAAAGTGCAACGACTACCAGCACAATCTACAGTGAGCTGCAGAGATAAAATTGTAACCAAATCTGAAGAATCAGAGCTGACATGAAGGGATGAGAAGTTTTTTTTTCACTTTTTTGGCTCTGAAGAGGCACTGTATTGTCAGTTATCATAAGATATTCATCAGTAACCACCTCATACTCTCCATGTCAATTCTATGGACATCTAGAACTGTTCACCACTCCAAGGACCCAAAAGAAAAGCATCCCGAACATTAGCATGAGAATATGACAAGTTTTACATAAAGAGTATCAGATGTTCATTATCTCTGCCATGGTGATCTTGTGTAAGATAAATATAGGGAGAATAGGGCGCCACATGTGTGGTACCAGTTATTAAACACCAGAAGGTGTTGTGAAGAGTCACAATAGCTATGTGATGCCTCGACGGTTATTCTGAAGCCAAGATGGTGATCTTGTGGGTACTGTCACTGGTACCAACAAGTTTGAGGGTGAGATGATGACTGTTAGACATAGCCCTGCCCCTGTCATGAGTGCTTTGAAATTCTATGGAAATTTTGAAATGCTAGACCCATGCATTTTTTTAAATTTTTTTTGCCTTTTTATGACTTGGGGTGCCTTTTTGGTGTTTATAACATTTAGCAATTATTTTAGGAGCTTTTCCATACCCTTTGCTATAGGGATACATGCATAAAACTGCAATTTGGATGTTAAGATACAAATTTGGATGTTAAGATACAAATGCCACTAAAAATTTCATAAAAATGTATAGATCACATGTAAAAGCTAAAAGCTTTTTTGAAGACAGAAGCATGCCAAAAAAAAAAAAACATGAATAATGCAAAAAAAAGCCAAAAATACAATGAGAAATCTGTGTGAATCCAGTTAACATTAATTAATTATTCGGGAAGATAGTGGAACTGATTTATATACTGTAAAGTCAATTATAATTTGCAGATTGTTAAAAAGAAGGAACTAATTTGATTATGTACCTACGTAAAAAAATAAAAAAAGATGGATGCTACAGGACAGTCCAACAACATGAAAACTCAGCTTATTTTATGAGTTTTCATAAAATCACTTCATCTAAATGGAGCTGTTTTGTTTGCCAGGAGATTTAGATGAACGTAATAGCCAATTTTGGGAGAAGATGGGGAAAAAACAACAATAGTGCCCTGGGAGTCTTCAGAAGTGGCTCATGTTGGAGGATGAATTTGGTGCATGGCTAACTTTGTATCAACTATTGTTTGACTTAATTTTCAACAGAATTTTAGGCTATAGATTGGGTGAATTTCGCCATGCCTCCTTTCCCACTAAACTGTACCAGGTCCCCTTGGTAGGTTAGGTGCAGAGGAATTCTTTAAAACTAGATGGACAAATTTACTGTAATGGACCAACTTGTGCCAATTTTGGCAGTTTACCACAATTTCTGGTTACAATCTCATTTGTAAATGAATGCTGAAAATTGTTGAATTAAACAAGAACGGTGTAGAAATATGTGATATGCTTTTTAAATTAACTAAATTAATAGTCAATCAATTTACTGTAATTAAGTGGTTTAATAACTAATAAAAATAATGCAAGATAATATTTTTCAACCACATATTACATAAGATAACCCAACATATTTAGTGCCCCATGATTGTTAAAACTGTACTACAAAAAAAAGGAAAATGGAATTGTGATTTGTTTTGCACCCCTAAAATTAATTAAATAATTACACATTAAAGCATGCAGTCTCTCAGTCTCTAAAATAGTATGCAAAGTAAGTATCATTCATCCTGTAGAAAGAGGAGTTCACACATGAAAACAACAATAAAAAAAATGTTTCAAAAATTGACTAAAATAATTGAAGAGAAATAAGAGAGGAAGGAAAAAAACAAAAATAGAGAGAAGAAAGAAAGAAAAATAAACAGTAGAGTTAAAAAAACAAGAAACTTGAAGAAAGTAAAAAATGAGAAAGAAAAGAAAAGGGAGAAAGAGAGGGAAAGAACAATGAAAGAAAGGAGAGGAAAAAATACAAAGCGAGATTGAGAATATAAGAAAAAGGGAGAGAGAGAGAAAAAGAGCAGGGAGAGAGAAACAGAGATAAAGATGAAAGAGGGAGGAAAAAAGAGAGAGGAAGAAATCTGCCAATGATTATACTCACAGATTCTGATTAATATGTCATGAAGCAGAGCTGAAAACAACACTGGTGTAAGATAAGGCACAGTGACGGATCTTCTGTCTCTTATATGCTGCTAGATGAAACCCTGAAGATATAGAATCCTCTAAAGATCTTCATGTTGATCTCTCAGATCATTAGCTCCATAGGGGGAATGGAGATGCAACTACAATAATCAGTATTAGAAATAATAAATGATCGTCCAAAATATGAATGACTTCAATGGAAATACAATGTTCAAACTGGATAAAGGGAATCTGGCACATTGCACATGGTGTCTAATCTACAGGCAGTGGGTTCCAGAGCAGGATTTGCTGAGCAGACTGACAATGTTTCATTGGGACACATTCAGTATCTCTTAATATTATAAAAATGAGTTTCTGTCTGTCTGTCTGTCTGTCTGTTCTCTATGCGTAACCAAACTACTGGACCGATTTTCACCAAATTTGACACACAGGTACATCAGGTGTCCGGGAAGGTTTTAGACCAGGTCTCATCTCTCTAGAACGTACCGTTCCCGAGATATTCCTAAAATATTATCTCCATTAGCCAATATTAGCCTGGTCGCTTTGGTTTTAAACCTCAATTGCCATTCTCTGCACAGACACACACAGGGAGGGCAGGTTTCCATAACAACACAGCCAGGTAATTAGCAGCCAGCTGAGGAGCTCAGGTAATAACCCAGCCATTTCTATTCACTGACACTGTTAAAGGTATTCCGGTTACCATAAATATAACATGTTTTAGACTAATTCTAGACTAAGACAGTTCAGTAGTAATAAAAGATGTTTTCTTCCACTGCTGCCTATTACGTGGACTCATAAATAAGCATGGTATTGACCTTTAATTCAGGCCACCCTAAAAGAAGTACTTAAAACCCCCGCCCCAGGTCTCACTAAGCCACACCCCCGACTCTGTCAGGTCACACCCCCTCCCACTCCGCAGCCAACAGGGTTTGAAAAAATAAGGGTAAAAATCAACTTCTGTCAGCTGCAGGGATGGGTGGGAGGTTTACTTTCTTTCTGCAACGACACACAGAAACATTAAATGAAATAGATTAAATACACCCATGCAAAGCGTCTTGCTAAGCCACACCCCCAACTCTGTCAGGCCACGCCCCTCCCACTCTGCAGCCAACGAGGATTGAAAAAATGAACGTAAAATAAACTTCTGTTAGCTGCAGGGGTGGGAGGGTGAATTTCTCTCTGCAACGACACACAAAAATTTTAGATGAAATAGACTAATTTTGACTACAACCATTCAGTAGTCATAAAAGATGTTTTTTTTTCCACTGCTACCCATTGCGTGTCCTCATAAATTACCATGGCATTGACCTGTAATTCACGTCACCCTCAAAAGAAGGACTTAAAACCCCTGCCCCAGGTCTCGCTAAACCAGGCCCCCGACTCTGTCAGGCCACGCCCCTCCCACTCCGCAGCCAATGGGGATTGAAAAAATCAACTTCTGTCAGCTGCAGGGGTGGGAGGGTGAATTTCTCTCTGCAACAACACACAGAAACATTAGATGAAATAGACTAATTTTAGACTACGACCGTTCAGTAGTAATAAAATATGTTTTCTTCCACTGCTACCCATTGGTATCGACCATGGTATCGACCTTTAATTCAGACCACCCTCAAAAGAAAAAGAAGGACTTAAAAGCAATCCCCCCAAGGTCCCACTAAACCACACTGCCGGTCAGGTCACGCCCCCTCCCACTCTGCAGCCAATGGGGATTGAAAAAAATGAAGGTAAAAATTAACTTCTGTCAGCTGCAGGAATGGGTGGGAGGGAGACTTTCTCTCTGCAATGACACACAGAAACATTAAATGAAATAGGTGAAATATACCCAGGCAAAGCCGGGTCTTTCTGCTAGTGACTTATATATTTAGCAAAATATAGCAAAGCAATAACTCCAAAAAGTGAAATTATATTATAATTACAACATAGTGTCACGTACCAGGAAGGAAATAGTACAGTCCTGAGCTCCACCCACACCACTATCCCTACCTACTTGCACAGTCAGGCCTAACTGATGCTGTGCAACTGGATGGCAGTCCCTAGCTTACATACGTGCAGAGCCTTACAGGGAGAGGAATAATGGGAGAAAACAACAGACTAAGATAGAAAACAAAGACACGTAAATGTTACCAAGCCGAGGTCAAGAGCCAGGAGGTCATGTCAGACCAAAGGGAAAACATAGGATCGGAGTCAAATTCAAGCTAAGGTCAGAAGCCAAGAAGTTGTGTCAGTATAAGGGGTAACACAAGGAAAAGTCAAATTCAAGCTGAGGTCAGGAGTCAAGAGATCACGTCAGTACTAGGGGTATCACAAGGATGAAGTGAAATTCAAGCCAAGGTCAATAAACAGAAGTCGCAAATGCAGTAACATGCTAGTAAGGTATAAAGACCAATCACAGGCATCCCATGGCCAGCAGGTTGTCTGTTTAAATAGGCCAAGCTGGTGAGTCATGTAACGTGGCAAGCATCACGTGACCTTTATCAAGAGGAGTTACACAGCTGAGCGCAGATCCATTTACGTCGGCGCTCACATCCCCCCTTGCTCATTGCCTAGGGGATGGAGGACGCCGACAGCGCTGGGGAAGCGAGCGCCGCAGCTCCTCCTCCCTCTTCGTGAGCAGGATGCCATTGGTGCTGCAAGAAGGGAGTGCGCCGCTGGCTCCCCATTACACATAGAAATATTACCGCCTTTCCTTCATCATTTAATTGGTGCTGAGTTGCTTGTGTAGTGACAGCTGCGTTATCAAGATTCGGCAGAGGGATGACTACAGGCTCTCCACAATGTTAGACCCGTTCTACTCGGCCAAAATGGGGAGCTTTTTTTACACCTTCTGAGAATGATGCAAAACTCGACTACTATCATGACATCCTTTGCATCGTGCCTATGTTCGCCATTGCCCATCCTTACGTAGGTCCGAGCTGGGGGATCCCTTGCGTTCACGCTCCCCTGCCATGACTGCTAAATGGGGGTTGAGGGGGCAGTAACAGCACCAGCTCCATCACCAACTTAAGTCTTGAGTTTCTAATGAGCCTTTTTCTTCACCCGCCTACTGAAGAAGCCACCCAGCAGCGGCAACACTCAACATTGTAAAAAATGTCCTGTTACTTCTGGCCACGTGCTTCAGTCACTATTCTGATGATGGCATCTGCCTGATTCTACACACCTGCTTTCTCTGCTGCCATATTCTCCAAGTGTCACCCACCATCTTGTGACTGGGCCACTATGATGACTCTTCATGCTGCTGCTACCCTTTTCACTCTGTGACTGGGCCATTATGTTGACTTTTCATACTTTTGCCACCCTCCCCACTCTGTAACTAGGCTACTATGTTCACTCCTCATGCTGTTGTCACCATTCCCGCTCTGTGACTGGACCATTATGTTGACTCTTCATGCTGTTGCTATGCTCCGCACTCTGTGACTAGGTTACTATGTTGACTTGTCATGCTTTTGCCACCCTCCCCACTCTGCGACTAGACTACTATGTTGAATTCTCATGTTGTTGCCACCCTCCACACTCTTTGACTGGGCCACTATGTTGACTCCTCTGGCTGTTTCCATCCTCTCCATTTTGTGATGGGGACACTAGTGTCTGGCTCAGTTGACATCACATCACTGTTTATTTTTTGTTCTTCTGATCTGTCAGAAAAACTGAAAAATAACACAAAAAAGTGTCCTGTTGTTTGAGGTCAGTATTTTGCATCAAGATTTGATCATAACTGGAAGCCAAGCAGGAGTGTGTGCAAAACACAGAAAACATGAAAATACTACCATCACATTTATCTTTGTTTTGGATCCTATTCTGTTTTTGTCCTTACCGATACTGATCAAATACTGGTGCAAAAAACTGATCATGTTATAGAGGCCAATAAAGTCAAAAGCAAGAGTGGGTACAAAACACAAATATTTCCTTCAAGTGCCAACTCTGTTTTGGACTCACTCCTGTTTTTTTATTTTTGTTTGTTTTCCTTTTTTGCTTTACCAATACTGATCAATTAATGACCAAATACTGACCGTGTGAAGGTGGATACTCTTTTTGATGCTCTCTGAGCTTCTTTTTCTCAATGATCCTACAGCTTCCTCACCACCCTTTCTCCAACTCTCACCTTCAGTTCTCAACTTCTCCACTCTTGACTTCACTATAGCTTTCTCCAATTCCTCCCTTGGTAGGAAGCAGGACTAGCCCACTTCTGCCCAAATGGGGGAGAATGGAATGATAAGTTTCATTCTATCTAAATAGCTACTTTTTGCCAGATATACTGCCACCTTCCGGACAACCAGGAACATTATATATAATGACAATTGCATAACAATGGCAAAAAATTAGCTGTATCTGGCTCAAGTAGCAGCAGAAAGGTTGATTGAAGCAGCAGCCGCAGCACCAGGCCAGAGCTGCCACTGTTATGCAGAGGTCATGTTTCACAATCCAGCTGTACTGGAATGGTTGACTTACTCTTTACTCACATGATCTAGGAACAAACTCTTTGCCCTCAACCGCCCTGCACCTGCCTCTTTCTTTTGCTGCTCCTTCTGCTCGGGAAGTAACAATATTGACCATCGGGTAGCAGCACGTGTTGAAAATGGTCAGGGATGTAGCCATGATACTGGTGAGGGTGATATAAGTGATGAACAGACAGTTATGGGTGATGATATAGCTGAACGCATGTGGGAGTCGAATGTAGAGGGGGCATCATCATCAGGGGTTGAGGCTGGCAGCAGGCCATTGAGACAGCAGCAGGGTGGGAGTGTGTTGATGAGCCAGCAGGGTGAAAACAGTGGGAGATCTGGAACCAATCGTGCCCCTGGTAGACCTCTGCTACTCAGTAGCCTACCTGCCAGAAAACAGCTAGTGGTGCACGGGTTCATAAAGGCAGCAGCAGGCAGTCATCACGGCGTGGTGGGGGTAAAATGTCTTACGCAACAGTGTGGGAAATTGTTATCAAGTTGCTGGAGAATGTTAGTGTGGCAGTATGCAGCATGTTTGGGCAGAAAGTGAAGCGCAGTCAGGGTGCTAATGTTGGCACCATGGGCCTGCATCAACACATGGAGCATCACCATAAAGTGGCCTGGGAAAACCGTGGCACTAATGTAGTGATACAGCCTGACACAGCAACTGCTGTATCTCCAAAGGTTCTGCACCCTTTCTGCAGCAGTCAGTGATCCTCAACCTCAGCAAAAGGAAGCTATTCTTCTTTCCATTCGTCTATTGCTCCTGATGCTGCTCCTCCTATTCCTCAAGTGTTTCACAAGCATTACCGAGTCAATTGCAAAGAGACAACAGTATGCATGCACTCATCCAACAGCGTAGAAGCTGAGCGTGCACCTGGCCAAGTTGAAGGTGCTGCAGTCCCTCCCTTTCTACACGGAAGCCAAAAGCAGGAGTGGGTCCAAAACATGAAAGATATGCAAATATTTATGTTAACTCTGTTTTGGACACACTCCTGTTGTTACCTTACCATACTGATCAAATACTGATGCAAAAAACTGACCAAATACTGACCATGTGATAGAGGTAATTAAAGTATTGCATCTGAATAAAACCGATTTCAGGCGCAAATGGCCAAAACACATACACTTGATCATGATTTGGAAGCCAAAAGCAGGAGAAGGTCCAAAACACAGAACAGATGCAAATATGTCCATCACATATTATCTCTGTTCACCCAATTGTGAAAATCAATTAACCCCAATTTTAGAATTAAGACAAAATATGATTGCTTATCTATTAAACAAGGTAGACACCCCAATAAGATTAAAATTAGACAGCTTATTCACCTCAATTTTAATATAAAAGCCTAATAAAATTGCTTATCTATTACACAAGGAGGACACTGTTTATTTAGATAGTTCTTGCCCTACACAGGCTAACTGCACTGTCTCCTGTGGATCCTTTCAGCTTCACATTAAATTCCTGCAGTCTCCCTATGCTCTCCCTATGATCTCTCTACACTGTCCATGCACTTTCCCTATTCAATATTCCACAATTAAAAGCTTTTAGAAACACTTTCTATGCTCCGTTCACGGTGAAATGGCTGCACAGGATGAGGCTTTTATAGGGTTGTGACATCACAGGGGCTGGCTAGCTACTGATTGGATGTCTGCATGGCTTTATGAGTGATATCACATTGCCAGGCTTCTTACTTTCACTTTGTAACATGAGTAGCCACTATTTTAGGGAAAAACAAAACAATTAGTTACAGCGAAGCACAAGGAAATTTGAATTTCTTACAAATCAAAGTTTTCCTAAACTTCGGATCAAATTCCACTTCTGATGCTTCGATTCACTTAACAGTACTCTTGACACAACAGCTTTGAAGGAACATTGATGTCAGTTTTCTGTGCATTCAGGAGAGCAGAGATAGGGTCTACAAACCAAGCCATCGGAAAGCTTATCCGATTTCATAATGAATAGGATTGAACAGCTAGCAATGTATGTGAAGACAAGCAGGCTACAGAAGATAAATGCTTGAAAATGTATGATAAAAAAGTTCAAAACATTATTTTAACAGAAAAATACACTAATTTCAGTAAAGAAAATATCCTTGAAGGCGTATTTATTCTTTGCTCTTAAAGGTGGTATAAGAGCAAATGTCCACCTTTAACTTTCCACAAATTTGTTAAAGATTACAGTTTATCACAATTTAAAAATATAGGTTATCATAACATACTGAAAAAAAATGCTTAAAAGACCGCAATTCACATCACAACCACCGGGTGGACACACTTACACACATATAGCATACACATCTCCTGACAGGATAGCACAAAATAATATTTATTTTTTAAAGCTGCTATCTTATGGGAAATCCTGAGATTTGTCAAACCAGAGATGAGGTAAGAAAGGACACATCCATATTTACATTTGTTTTAAAGGAACTTCTTCAAGGCTTCCTTAATATCTTTATTTCTTAAGTAGTAAATCAAAGGGTTAGTTAATGGAGTCAGCACAGTGTAGGCAAGGGACAGGCATTTATGTAAAGTGACAGATTTTCCCTGTATGGGACTTATATAAATAGACATCAATGTACCATAGAATATGGACACCACTATCAGGTGGGAACCACAGGTGGAGAAGGCTTTCTGCCTATGGCTGATGGACTGGATCCTGAGAATAGTGTGAACAATAAAAGCATAAGAGATGACCACTATTAGGAATGGACACAGGAGAATTGGGAAGCTCAGGACGGTTATCAATAACTTAGTCTTGAATATATTAGAACAAGATACTTTTAATATAGGATCAAAATCACAAAAGAAGTGATCGATGACATCCGAGCGGCAGAACTGAAGTTGGGACAAATGAATTGAGATAATTACATTTATAGAAATGCTTAATGTCCAGGATAAGATAACCAAATTCCGGCAAAGCCTAGGATTCATTATTGATTCATAATGTAGGGGGTGACATATGGCCAGATATCTGTCGTAAGACATCACTGTCAACAGGAAACATTCAGAAGCTTCAGAAAAACCGAAGAAAAACAATTGTGTGATACATTGTGAAATGGACATGGAGGAGCCATTGTTCAGAAACATATGAAGCATGTTTGGGACAACAGATGAAGTGGTGATGATGTCTGAAGTGGTGAGCTGTGTTAGGAAGAAGTACATGGGAGACTGGAGGTTCTTGCTGTAGGCCACCAGCGCGATTACCATAACGTTACCACATATGGTTGTAAGGAAAGTCATGAAGACAAAGAGAAAAAATACAATTCTGAAGCTCAAGGTACCTGGAAATCCCAGGAGAAGGATTGTGGTGGAATTGTTCATCTCCATTTCCTAGAAAAATAGTGTAAGACAGAAATAAGAAGCAACGATCACCAGAACAATCTACAGTGAGCAGCAGAGATAAAACAATAACCAAATCTGAAGAATCAGAGCTGACTTGAAGGGATGGCAGTATTAAGGCTTGGTTTTGTCAGTTATAAGATATTCTGTAGTAACCGCCACATTTTTTCCATGTTCAATTTAGGGACACTTAGAAAACTTCACCACTCCATGGACCCCAAAGAAATATAAACTAAACATTGGCTTCTGACATTCATGAGAATATTACATGTTTTACATGAGTATCAGATTTCCACACTATCTGCAATGATGATCTTTTTGGTACTGTCACTGTAGCAACAAGAGTGGACATGGGACAACAGCTCCTGTCACAACTGCCAATAATGAAGGAGGGTGAACTTTTAAAGTTAATTCATGTAGTAGAAAGCATTGGGGCAGTTATTGTTATGACATCTAAAGGTCTGACAATGGTTTCCAAGGCTGCAACCTAGTCAAATAGATGATTGGTGGTGGCACTGAAAGTAGGAACCCAGTCCACCACCGATCAGATATTGATGAAATATCCAAGGATAGGTCATCAAACTTCAACTCCTGGATAACCCCTTTTCTCTATACACATTGAGCACACCAAGAACACAATATTTTGATGATGTGATAAGGTTGCCGTTCTTTGTGTTAGGAGATTCTAAACTTTGAGTGCTCCTCTTCACTTCACTCCACTTCAACATTTTTAGGGTTTCTTTGCACTGTTTGGCAGCTAGATCAGAACAAGAAAGAGAAGAGATTGGGGAAAACAAAGTCTTTAGAGTGTCTACAGTTGCCAAATGTTATAAATGTGTAGATTTTTTGTGTCTGGCAAGATCATGTGAGTTCCCATCTTCATGTGTAGGCAAAGGAGTAATGCTGGGTCCACATCACTGTATAGTTTTCCATTCTTTGTGTCATTGTGGAGAATGACAGTTTTAACACAGTCATGACGGCAGCTGCCCCATAGGAAATGGTTCCCAGCTGCCACTACTTTTCCAAGTGGGCCGTCCCTGCCTTGCACAAAAAAGTGGCGGAAAAAAAAGGTGTGCGCTGCACAATGCCATCAGTTTCAAGGTCCAAATTTTTTTAACGGTCTGCTATTCAGCAGAATGTCATATCAAGAATAAATTATTTTGGACGGTCAGCTCGGCATTAGCGTGTCACAACTACATTTTTTTAACGGTCTGCTCTTCAGCAGAACGGCATATCAAGAATATCTTTTCTTTGACGGTCAGCTCGGCATTAGCGTGTCACACTTAAATTTTTTTAACAGTCTGCTCTTCAGCAGAATGTCGCATCAAGAATAAATTATTTTGGATGGTCAGCTCGGCATTAGCGTGTCACACTTAAATTTTTTTAACAGTCTGCTCTTCAGCAGAATATCACATCAAGAATAAATTATTTTGGATGGTCAGCTCGGCATTAGCGTGTCACACTTAAATTTTTTTAACGGTCTGCTCTTCAGCAGAATGTCACATCAAGAATATAATTTTTTCGATGGTCTGCTCGGCATTAGCGCGTCACACTTAATTTTTTTTAACGGTCTGCTCTTCAGCAGAATGTCACATCAACAATAAAAATTTTTGGACGGTCAGCTCGGCATCAGCGTGTCACACAAATTTTTTGGATGGTCAGCTTGGCATCACCGGGTCACCCTTAACTTTTTTTTACTGTCTGCGCAGTAGCAGCATGTCACCCCTATTGTTTTTGAGTATCAGCAACAGGCCATCAATGATAATTTTTCACGGGTGTGTCTGATGCCCGACTTTATGTGTAATAAAGGGTGTATTGGAGTGCCTGATCCTTGTAATTTTTGGCAGCCTTTTCCCTTAGTGCATAGGCTTTATGAGTGTTGGAGTCCCACAATTATACCACAATGTGAATGAGGCCCTCTTTTATGTGATATACCTGTTATATGGGAGTGCCTCATCCGTGTAATTTTTGGCAGCATTTGCGCTTAACGTACAAGTAAATCTATGTTTCCTAACAATATTTCCTGTACAATTGATGTTATAGCAGCGACTTTGGAGTCCAAGATACATCCAGACATCCTCCCCATGCTGTTCCCTAACCATTTCTGTGGTGTTTCCACCATTTTCTGACATTCCCCTATGGACCAGACACCCTCCCCTGATCAGAGCAGGGGGTGCCTGGTCTTCTCCCATTGACTGTCATTATACTCGGTTGCTCGAGCACCACCTAATGTTCGGCCAGAGCACCCGAGCACCCAAACATTGGGGTGCTCGATCATCACTACTAATTATGTGTAGTTTATTTTATTATTTTTTAAAACTCTTATTAATGAGCATATATGGAAAAAGGCAATTTATTTTATTTTTAAGTCATATTTATATTTAATTAATTATTTTTTTTGCTTTTTTACTCTTTTTTATCAAGTCCCACTTGGATTTTGAAGATCCAGTGGAGATGATGGCTGTACATTAGTGTTGAGCAAGCACCTCTGTGCTTGTATGCTCGGGTGCTCTGGCCGAGCACTAGTGGTTGCTCGAGTGCTTGGCCGAGCACCCGAGCATAATGTTAGTCAATGGGACTAAACCAGGCACCCCCTGCTCGGAAGAGGGGAGGGTGTCTGGTTAATAGAAAAAGGTCAGATTCGCGACTTCTCCTCTTTTACTCTTTTCAATCGTAAAAGTATGCTAATTAACTGAATTTGTACGCATTAGTGCACAATGCGTACGCATTAGCGTACAAAATGCGTACGCATTAGCGTACAAATCAACATTACAGTGCAGGGAAGAGACTCGAGCATTGCGCTCGAGTACACTCTGTGTTCAGCCGAACACCGAGCAGACCCGAGCGTAGGCATGCTCGGCCGAACAGTGAGTTCGGCTGAGCATGCTCGCTCAACACTACTGTACATACTATACTGCATTGTTCTTGTATTGCAAAGTATAATACTATGAGCTTTACACTGATATATGGCAACACTGCGGCAGCCCAATGGTTGAGAGAGAGCCGCCTCCCTCTATTAATCCCATGGATGCCGCTGACTGCAGCATCTAGGGGGTTAAATGGGCAAGATCAGTGCCAACACTGATCTCGCCCATTACAGCAGAGTGTCAGCATACAGCTGACACCTGCTGCTGATGGCAGAGGCTCAAGAACAGAGCCGCCACCATCACATTAAGAGGGATTGCAACAAGGGTCACAGATGGAGGCAGGGGGCACAGATCAGGGGTATAGATGGGTGGCACAAATTTGAGGCACAGAGCAGATTAAAGATCAGAGCCTGAAACCAGGATTTTTATACTACTGCGCTCAGATTGATTAGTCATAACTAGTGTTGATCGAGCACCAGGTGCTCGGGTAGAACACTAGGTGATGCTGGAGCCCTCTTCCGAGCACCCGAGCACAATGGAAGTCAATGGGAGAACCAGGCACCCCCTGCTCTGAAGAGGGGAGGGTGTCTGGTTCATAAGGAAAGGTGAGAAAATTATGGAAACACCACTGAAATGGTTTGGGAACAGCATGGGGAGGGTGTCTAGATGTATCTTGGACTCCCAAGTATTTAGGATGTTTTCAACGTTATACAGCAGACATAGCGCAGGGAATGTCGTCTTGATTAGCTGTAGAAAAAATACACTGGATGTCACAGGTATTTAGGATGCACAAACGTTATAAAGCAAATACAGCACAGGTGGTGTTAAGGTCAGGCAATTTTCTGAAAATTTTGTCCCCCCAAAAAATATAAATATTGCAGCCAGATGAAACAATAGTTCTTAAAAGGACTTTTGGGTCTTTTGAACAGAAAAACTAACCCTGCCTAACAAATTTCTATCCCTACGGTATCTGTCCTTCTTTTCAGCAACTCTCCCGACTGAGCCGGGTCACATGTCACCGGGTGCTATATAGCACCCAATGACACGTTCCCAGCCAGCCAATCACTAAAATGCCGTAGCCAACATGGCTACGGCATTAAAGTGAATGCCAGCACCCCTCATGCTGATTGCGTGACAGCCAGCCAAGAAACGTGCAGGGAGGGGACTCGAGCATGGCGCTGGAGCACACGCGGTGTTTAGCCAAATACCGCACTGTGCTGAGCATAGCCATTCTTGAGCGAATACAGTGTTTGGGCGAGCATGCTCGCCCAACACTAGTCATAACATTTATATACATGCTATCTAAAACCAGGTTGTATGTGATTATTACACCAATACACAGGGTAGCGCACAACATTATCTAAGCCCCAATGTCAGGGTTATGGAAGGGTTCCCAACCAAAGACCCAGAGCCAGTGGGAGCCAGAGAAAGTGGGTCACAGCAGCACCAGCTATCCGTCCAGAAGTAGTAGTGATAGTAGTAGTAGTTGTAGTAGACCACAGTTGTCCTTGCTGCTCTGAAAGGTGCAACATTATTATTTAGGAGAAAGAGGATGAGATTGTGGATTGGATGGATCAGTCCTTCGCTCAGTTGCAGTAGGATGATGTAGAGGTAACTTTAGAGTCTGACACTGTGCCATGGAGCTAGAGGTCACAGCATTCCTTCTGCACCTCCCCCTTATATACCCAGAGTAGGCTTTCAGTGAAGTGCTCTCTGTCTTCACTGCCACTTCCTAGTTGGGTGCCTTCTTTTTTTACTAAGAAGTGTAAAAAAAACACTCTATGACATACAGTCAAGAGTGTTGCCCTTTTTGACAACTTGTGTGAGAGCAGTCACCAATTTGGGCTGCCCTGAATAGAGGGTTCAAAAGAAGCCTGGGGACCCTATGCATTTGTTGATGGTGGTGGCATTAGTGGTGAGGGGATAGTGGCAGTTGTGGAGAATACAGAGCAGGGGAAGGGGTCCAGGAGCCCACCGGGATATTTCACAATCTGATAAAAGAGGCAGGGAGAGTGAGGACTCATGACAACTGTGTGCGGGACATGACCAGGGAGCCATGGCCAGATCTGATTCAGGATCTGGTGATGCTGCTGCCACTGTGGCAGTGCTAAGTTGAGCTCCTTATTGGCTGCAGCTCTGAGCGAGCAACTTGTGCATGGCACACAAAACAGCTGTGTGTGAGATGCACGGGATGAAAATGAGCCTTGGTCATTCAAACACAATTATAAGTACCAGAGCTCTATTGCAGCACCTAAGGTGGCATCACTGGATCCTTTGGGAAAATAACACTGGACCGATGTGTGAATATGGCACCCTCTCGCACATGCCGATCGCGCTAATTAAAGGCTTTAGTTGCGGTGATCAAATGAGATCACGACATCTACCGTAAATCTACCGTACCCTGTTCGCTGACCCCACGGATTCCAGGATAGGAAAACCGGAACGGTGGCCTGAATTGGCACAGCATGCATTCTTTCTTGTCCAGGCCCCAGTGTCATCTCTGTATTTTCAGTGCTGTGGGCAGCATGGTGACACCAGGGGTGCACCTAGCCCTTCTGCTGCCTGAGGCAAAAACTGAAACAGCGCCTCTCCAACACCGATTTCTTAACCTAATTCCTTCTCTTCATCCCATGGCTCTTCAGCTGCCCCCTCCCCCTTTGCCCCTACCTAGTGCTGCCAGAGGCAATCGCCTCACCTGGCCTCATTGTGGTGCACCCCTGGGTGATACCCAAATGGATCACTTTTGTCAAAATGACCCAAGCCTGGACATGTACCGTAAATGAGCAAAAAGACGGAAGCTCGCACTTATGGGTTTCCTACCAATGAGGCTGTCGGTAGTTGTTCTGAATGCTCTCAGCCTTGTAGAAATAAAATAATTAAAAAAAAAAAACCTCAAATACGACGGACATTGTAACGGAAAAAAGGGTCAAAATGGCCGATTTGCAATTTTTTAATTGCTTCTCTTATGAAAAAAATGTAATAAAATGTGATTAAAAAGCCCCACACACTCCAAATTGGTATTAATACAATCTACAGATTGTCCCTCAAAAAATGAGCCCTTACACAGCTTAGTAGACATAAGTATAAAAAAAGTTATGGGGGTCCGAATATGGAGATGTAAAAAAAAAATAAAAAAATTAAAGTTTACATTTATTTTTACACTATTTAGACATACAAAACCTATATATATATATATATATATATATATATATATATATATATATATATATAGGGTATCATTGCAATCTTACTGACAAAGAGAATTAAAAGCATTGGCCAGTTTTGCCACAAACAAAATGGGAACAAAACCCATTTTATATACAGTGGAGGAAATAAGTATTTGATCCCCCACTGACTTTTAAAGTTTTAATACCAAAAAATAAATGAAACGTCTCATAATTTTATGCCAGCTTTATTTTAACAGTGCCACATAGAATATCAAAAGAAAAACGGAGAAAATTACATGAAATGAGAAATAAAAAATAATTTGCATTTCTTTGAGGGAAATAAGTATTTGATCCCCTAGTAAAACCATGACTAATGTTGGCTCTCACAGACCACTGACATACCCTAATCACAGTGAAGTCGTTACCTGGATGAGAGACACCTGTCAGAAATTGTCACCTGTATAAAAGGCCACCTGCCAACAGTCTCAGTGACACTCCAACATATCCACCATGGGCAAGACTAAAGAGCTGTCTAAAGATGTCAGGGACAAAATTGTTGACCTACACAAGGCTGGAATGGGCTACAAAGCCATAAGTAAGAAGCTGGATGAGAAGGTGACAACTGTTGGCGCAATTATTTGGAAGTGGAAGAAGTACAACATTACTGTCAATCGACCCAGGCCTGGAGCTCCATGCAAGATATCACCTTATGGAGTCTCATTGATCATGAGAAAGGCTAAAAATCAGCCAAGAACTACACGGGAGGAGCTGAGTAATGATCTCAAGGCAGCTAGGACCACAGTCTCCAAAAAAAACATTGGTAATACACTGAGACGTAATGGTTTAAAATCCTGCAGTGCACGCAAGGTTCCTCTGCTCAAGAAGGCTCACGTCCAGGCCCACCTCAAGTTTGCCAATGAACATATTAATGACTCCGAGAGAGACTGGGAGAAGGTGCTGTGGTCAGATGAGACCAAAATTGAGCTCTTTGGCCTCAACTCAACTCGACGGGTTTGGAGGAAGAAAAATACAGAATATGACCCTAAGAATACCATCCCTACCGTCAAACATGGTGGTGGAAGTATTATGTTTTGGGGGTGTTTTTCTTCTAAGGGCACAGGCCAACTTCACCGCATTGACAGGAAGATGAACGGGGCCATGTATCGCAAAATCCTGGGTGACAACCTCCTTGCCTCCGCCAGGGCACTGAAAATGGGTCGAGGATGGGTCTTTCAGCACGACCACGACCCAAAACATACAGCCAAGGAAACAAAGGAGTGGCTCCATAAGAAGCATATCAAGGTCATGGAATGGCCTAGCCCCTCTCCTGACCTCAATCCCATCGAAAATCTATGGAGAGAGCTGAAGCTTCGCGTTTCCAAATGCATGCCTAAAAACCTTAAGGATATGGAGATGATTTACAGAGAGGAGTGGGCCAAAATTACTCCTGAAGTGTGTGCAAACCTTACAAAAAACTATAAGAAACGTCTGACTGCTGTGCTTGCCAACAAGGGTTTTGCCACCAAGTATTAAATGATGTTTTCCTAGGGGATCAAATACTTATTTCCCTCAAAGAAATGTAAATTATTTTTTATTTCTCATTTCATGTAATTTTCTCAGTTTTTCTTTTGATATTCTATGTGGCACTGTTAAAATAAAGCTGGCATAAAAATATGAGACGTTTCATTTATTTTATAGTATTAAAACTTTAAAAGTCAGTGGGGGATCAAATACTTATTTCCTCCACTGTATATAGCTTTAGATTTATTATATTTATTATATTTGATTCAATATTTCTGATCATAAATAATATTAAAGATAAAATTATGAATTTATAATTACACTATTAATATCAGAATAGGAATTTAGAAATTAACAATGAAAGAATGTGGAAGAAAAACAGAGGAAGAAGAAGTGAGAAAAAACTGAATGAA